>CM019754.1:34850402-34970664 GCA_009761765.1 Phenacoccus solenopsis | reverse complement strand
TATTTTGTTATCGTTGTCGTCGATGAGTTAGTGAAAATTAGATTATAATTTTGTAACAGTGTAAAATTTACTTCATAATTTTCTTGTTTTCCTTCTAATCGTAGCAATTCGATTCTCGTTATTATTAAGTGAATTTTGTAAATAATTTCCTTTTAATGTTGTAGTTATAATGTATACATTTTTTCGTAAACGAATTAAATCTGTTATAGCAACCGATGAATAGGAGTTTATTTTTTCCACCACGTCAATGTGTCATATTTTACGACGTATGCGAGAACATTACTTGAAACTTGGGAAGTACTTGGAATACATGTTGAATATTTTCATTCAACTCACGCACATAATCCAATAATTATACAAATGCATAACATAGGGTTTTATTGGCGACGTATTTAAGAGGAATTAATGACGTTTTATGAAGGAATAATGACCTATATATGGAATAATGAGATTATTATGAGTAACAGTAATGTGTACAGTCCACGAGAAGATGTTTATTGGTTTACTAGACCTGTTTGTGTATTCTTTCGTATTCTTGACCAGGGCTGTTAACAATAACTAAGACTCTTAACTTTAACTTAAACTGACTCGTATTTTCACGTATTAAGAATATAACTGAATTTAACTATAACTATAAATCCCAATATGTGTAACTGAATCAAACTTTAACTTGAACTTGATAAAAATGGTTTTGGTTAAAGTCTCAAGTCAATTTCCAATTTTCCAATTTTGAACGAACATTCAGCAACTTGAGGTTCATTTTAGACCCTTTGCGATGCAGTCTCAAAGGGTCTATTATTAATGATCTTTTGTTACTGCGAAATAATTATATCAAGTGGTTTTGAAAATTAAAATTTTAAACGTGATATTTTAAATTAATTCATTTTATATTTTTGTAAACGCTCGATTTATTGAATTTGGAAACTCTTATTTCTTATTTCATCTTTTCATCGTACATAAAAAGCGGATATGATATAATCGGTAACTACATTATTTCATTATAACTTCAACTTCTTCAACTATTTAAAAAAAAGAATTAAACTTTAACTAACTCCAACTTAAACTTTTTTAACTATAAAGAAGAATTTAACTTTAACCTCAACTCTAAACTTTTAGTTTATTCAAGTTAAAACTAGTTTACATCAACTTTAACTATAACTTAAACTTTAAGTGAAAAGAATAAAACTGCTAACTTTAACTCTTATTTTTGTTTTGAAAGACTAAAACTTTAACTGAATTTAACTAATATAAGTTTAAGTTAACAGCCCTGTTCTTGACTTAATTCAGCTTTTTTCAGGAGTTTCAGCATAACTGTGTGATGAGCTGAATAAAATAGTATACACGACTCGTAAATGATGTGCTTGATTATAAACTCGTACTCGCGTACGGCTCGTGCTGTAACTTTTGTGTTCGTTTGTAATCTCGCACATTATTCCCTTGCTGCGTAATATACTGTTGTGCTCAAAAATTGAGGTGGTAAATTTTTTTTTGAAATTTCGGTAAGGTGAAAGTGCTTTTTAGTTAGTAATTTGACTTCAGTGATTCCGTATCTGATATCTTTTGGCAATCAGCCCTTCCTTTCTTTAAAACGAAATTTTCACTTCACGATTGTTTCTATCATGAGATGAGGGGCAAAACTATCATTAGGTTTGAAATCAGTTATCTTGAAGCTTGAAAAAAACTTCATCTCCATTTTTTTGGAATCGTCGAAGTTTCAAAAAATCCATGAACACTACGTTTTTTAATAATAAAACTTTATGCTCGATTTTATCACACTACCTGCCTAGAAGAGGTTTTTCGCATCCGATAAATTCGTTTCTTTGGTCAACTTCTTCAAAAAATGATTTTTTTTAGATGAGCCTTTTTTCTTTAAACAATATAGATTCTAATCCTAGAATGCTCGCCAATAGTTATAAATATTAAAGCAGTACCATGCTGATGGCAACATTGACATAACATTGTCCAATTCATGTTTAGTTATTGAATCATCACACACATTCTTTTACAGCAAATTTTATCGCTTATTATGGTGAAAAAAAATCATTGCACTCAGTTGAGAGAATTGACTGTTTACAAGATGAATCAAACTCATGAAATTTATCAATACTGATTCAAGAAAGGCGATTTCACGACAAAAAGTTCTGATATAAGAATGAAGGAACCACCCTTTGCTAACAATTTCTGAACCTATGGACTCAAACCCAAATGAAGAATGGGTAAACATCGATCGAAACGTAGCCATTTCTTGTCGTGCCACCGAAGACGAATTCCACTAATCAGATGACGAAATTGATAAATGGGACGATTCGCTTCTAAAATCTCCATCTCATCTAGAAATGCTAAAAGTGATTGAATAAGTTGTTCTATCAAAATAATGGCGTTTAATACTGTCGCGAAACGTTCGATTTTCATAACGACTATGTTATTTATATAATTATCGAACACTCGAAAAAAATAAAAGCCCAAAAAAAAAGAATAGACAACTTTCCCCATAAGAAATGATATGTATTGTATGGTATACCAACTCATTGCGTTAACTGTTAACCTTATTGATGTAATACATACGATACATAATTTAGGTTTTAATAAATCATTTTTTCGCGCTTCTTGATTTCATGTAAGTTATTGGAATATTTCGCTTTACACAATTAAACATACCTGGCCCCAACTCGATTCTAATAAGCGAAATCTACTGTATATTTTTTAATCCCTCTCCTATGAAATTCGAAAAGTTCAAATTTGATAAAATTATTTAATGAAATCACTATTGAATAATAGTTTAATTTCCGATGGAAATTGGCTTGAACTCTAATCTGTTATTTTTCTATTTTTGTACGATCTAAAATCAAATCGAATCATTTTCAATTCAATTTTAAACCCAATGTTACCAACAGATCTCATCCAACTTCTTCTATGAGGGGTATTTCGCAAAATTTGATTTGCATTCTTTGAAATAATGGATTGCCTGAAGAGTATGCGATGAATACACAAAACATGGATGATATTTATTACAAAAAGTTCAAGAAAAAAATAATGAAACTTAACAATCTCACGAATTTACAACAAAACAATAAAAATTATGCAATTACGAAACTTAACAGTACCTTCACGTTTAACATAACTACATATATACATAGGTATAGAATAAACTATTCAAAGAAATCTTATTAAAAAAAAAAACAGATTCGGCCTGATTCTCATACACCGATAAAAAACGGACTAGAAACGAATAACTTTATCGGAAGAAAAATTAAACACCATTAGTATTTGGAAGATGAAACGTAGCCATCAAAGGTAAATGATCAGAACCACAAACTTCATTTGGAATAGTTTTCAATACTTCCGCTTCCGAACAAGTTGGCAATCGGAGATACGAGACTAGTTTCAACTCATCATCTTCTTTTTGCCCGTCAACCATTTTTCGGGGTCTAAAAAAAAATCGAAGGAAATATGAATTTTTAAGAAATTTAAATATGATAATGAAATATGCAATTATGCATAGAAACTTCGAAACAAACCCGTAAAAAATATAATCGACGTTGCACCACGAATCTTGATAGGTGGATGCATTACCGAAATCCGGATACGCTTGAGGATACACAGAAGATAAGTTTAAGGCATGATATAGAGCATTGCTTCCGAATAATCGCAAGTTCATTTGCTCTCTGCAATGAATTTTAAATGTAACGCATTAACAAAATATTTTTATTTTTAATACGAATATTTCGTATAATTACCTTCTCCATTCTGGTTCAGTCATCGTTGAGTTTAAACTTTTACGATCCGAATTGTAGAGCTGTAAAGAAAAACAAAACGTTAACAACCATGCCGTTTTAAACTGAGGTTCGTTAACATTTGCAGGTAATCAACCTCACAGGTCACATCCATTACTGAGTCGAAAACTTCAATTTAATTCAAAATATGTAAATCTTTTTGTCCACAAAAATTGAAAAAGCCCATATTTTTCAAATTTTAGCTGTTAAAGGTTTGGCAAGCCTACCTCAAATTTTGTTCAGTCGCCATTTTGGAACAGCTTATGATCAATTTTGATCTGAATTCAAAAGGTCATTTCTTGGTCTCAAACTAAGCCCGCATACAAAATTTCACCTTTATAAGTCAATTTGATAAGGAGATATGCAAGATATATGAAATTTTTTTACAGAGATTCCTTCTCCAAAAGACGTTTTTTGCTCTCACTCGCCTCCATATCAACATAGGAGGCTAAAAGTGAAATATCTTAGTTAATTGGGCTCACTTTATTATTTGACACCATAATGAAAAATTTTCAACTTTTCGTTCACCCCCACCATATTTTGAGCACAATAACGTCTCCCTCTTGCCTCCAAAATGACGTATGGAGCCGAAATTGGTATGAAGCATATTTCTCATTACTACTAATCATATGAGCCCTTACCTTTCCAATCTGAGCTTTTTGAGGCTCCTCAAGCTTACCTCAAATTTTGGCCATCCGCCATTTTGGATCCATTACGACCAAAACTCAAGCGGTCGTATTTTGGTCTTTAACCAACTCCACATACAAAGTTTGACTTTTCTACGTCAATTTAGCGACGAGATATGCGAAATTTATGAAATTTCTTAACGAAATTTCCCCTTCAAAAGATAATTTTTGCTCTCACTGCCCTCCATATCAACTTAGGAGGCCAAAAGTGAAATATCTTGGTCAACTGAGCTCACTTCATCATTTGACACCATAATCAAAAATTTTCGACATTTCCTTCAACCCTCACCACATTTTGAGAATAATGAGGTCTCCCCCCCTCCCCTCCAAAATCACGTATAGTGTTGAAATTGGCATAAAGCACATATTTTCTCGTCACTAGTAAATATATGAATTCACACTCTTCAAATATAAGCTTTTTGAGGCTCTTCAAACGATTCTAAAATTTTGGCCATCCGCCATATTGGATCCATTTTGTTTCAAATTTGAGAACACAATTCTGGTCTGCAACTAATACCACATACGAAATTTCACCATTCCAGGTAGATTTCGAGAGGAGATAAAGAAAATAAAAGAAATTTCACAATTCAAAACTTCCTCAAAAAACCGTTTTCCCTCCAAATTCTCTGCAAATGCATTTGGTGCGCTGAAATTTGGAATCTTTCTTAATGAGTCCAAAAACGAAAACTTTGAGCAATTTACCTCTCCCCATACCTTCACAATACTTGAGTGAACCGTAATTTAGAAGCGAATAAAAAAAAACAAAACAAAAAAAAATATCATTGTGGAATTTGATAAGGAATCTCTAACCAAACTTTCAGCAATTCTCATTTATAGGCACTGCCATTAAGAAAAATTGTAGTACCATAAACGCGAGCAAGAATGTCCATTTCGGATGTGACACTGTATTTTAATGAACATTTTGGGCACAGTAATGTACAAAATTACATCTATGTATACCAAAATGTTAGACATCTGCCGTAACGATTACAAGAAGTGTTATTCCCCCCCCCTCTCCTTCCAGGAAGGCTGTAAAACCTGTTGACTATATACCCCTGGACTGCTCGAACTGTAAAGAAGTAAGGAAAATTCTGTCGATATCAAGTGAACACTCTTAGACTAAAATGCGTCTGCGCATGCGCGAGTTAAAGATAACGACAGGAACAGCTGATCTTTGAACTCGCGCATGCGCAGACGCATTTTGCTCTAAGAGAATTCACTTGATATCGACAGGAATTTGTGGTATTCTAAACAAGGAGTTCGAGCGGTCCAGGGGTATATAATCACAGGTAAAACCTCAGTTGAAAAGTGTTGATAAAAAAACTAAAAATCAAATCTGCAGTTACAGAATCGTACCCGAACATATTGAAAGTCGCTAATTTCCGATCTTCTGGATCCTCTATTTTTGATCACATCGTAATGTTGGCATCCATCGGTGATACCCAAATGAATAGGTAACAACTGTTTGCTGTTTGGCCATCTGTTATCTCTTCGGTCGCGAAAACACGAGGTGAAATTTTCCACGTAACCTTCCCCTAGTAAATTATAAGCGAAGGTGAAGGGTTTTAAATTAAGGTCACCGCATAAAATCACAGGATGATACGAGATATAACTGGAAAATAATCCGAGTTTAGATTCAAATTCAAATTCGCTGCTTGAAAAATATACCTGAGAATTGAATATAAAGTATACCTTTCCTCTTGACATCTAAAAGCAATACGATCGATTTCGGCTAACAACATTGCCAACTGAGCTAATTTAATGTCGTGACGATTTGGGTTAAATAACAAGTGGGTGTTAGCGACGACTACGTTTTTTTCGTTTTCTTTGCACGATAACCGAGCTATGATACCTATATTGTCTCTATTAAGTAATCTGACGTAAGGTTGGTTGTACTCTACGGTGGCGGATTCTTTAAGATCGAATTTCTCCGCTCGATAATAAATCGCGCATCCATCTTCTTTATCGTTAGTTCGTTTCTTAAATATACCTTTATAGCCTGTGAAACAGGTAAGCATGAGAAAAGGAATAGGTGAAGTAGTTATATATGGAATCGATTCCATACCTAATTTACCCAACTCGGCGTCG
The DNA here is from genome assembly GCA_009761765.1 of Phenacoccus solenopsis. NCBI lineage: Eukaryota > Metazoa > Arthropoda > Insecta > Hemiptera > Pseudococcidae > Phenacoccus > Phenacoccus solenopsis. Next base: position 34,964,117 of record CM019754.1, on the reverse strand, counting down.
AAAAAATCAACTTTATTTGCTTCTACTTCTTGTAAACAGAGAATCTAAAAGAATAATTCAAACGACTGATTTGCATAAACTTTCGTACCGTAGAGTAATCAAGACGATCGTCTTACATCGGCATCGTAATCAGTGAACTCTCCAAGTAAGGCGTTCTTTCGGTACTCCCAGTCTAAATACTTTGGATCATGATTGAGGTACAGATATTGATGCATGTCTAGTAAATGTTGCGATAATATATTATAAGATAAGACTTTGAATAATGCACCCGCCTTAGCCCTTTCATCTAGCCAACCTACGAACAAAGTGTATAATTGTACTCCAAATCAACATCGAAAGAATACCGTAATGAGTTCTATACGTACTATCTTTCATCCATTTTCCATAAGGAGTATATACGTCGAATCGAACATCTTTAATAAATTCTTTTAAATTTGTACCTGCAATAAGCGCCCAAAATGCGTAAACAAATAAAATGTATTTCTTACCCATCAGCACAACGTATTAGATTTTTTTTTTTTACAAAAAAAAGCTAACGATCCATGAAACTCCTGAAAAATTTACGACATCGATTTCATTATTATTACCTTTGGAGTGAAGAAGACTATTATCTTTAAGTACGTCGCTGAAACTTTTAGTGTCCGCATCGGTAACATTGAATTGAGCATAATTTTCGAAAGACTGCTGCGAACCGTCGTGAATTTTAACACCATTTAAAGGAGGGAATTGCGAAATTAAAGAGTTATTCAGAGAAAAATGATGCATAATTTTTTTGTTTTTATATCGTCTTTTTTTCTTTTTGATATTCTTTTCGATGGTTTTCACGGCGATGGCGTGAAATGCATTAGTTCTTCTTCGCCTCCTACGTGTAACTTTAGTCTTTTCCATAGACCGATGGACAGAAGTTTCATCGATCTTAGAAACGGCTTGACACGTCTGATTCGTAACGTCGAAATACTCGAATATTACTTTAATTCGATACGACTGTAAAAAATTCAGCAAAAGTAAAGGACTGTTTTTCAGGTATTTCAACGTCGAATAATTACTGCCTTTCGATGGCGTTAGGTTTTCGTAACTGGTGTGATATGTGGTTAGATTTTTGAAGTAGTTTAGAATTTCATGTTTGTCCGTTTTGTTGAAAAATTCGTGTAAAAATGATGTGTTTTTAGTCGTATATTTTCGAACTATGCGAAAAACGAGTAACATTACACTATCGTTGTCAAGTTGCTTCGTAACGTGACGGACGATCGAAAACAGTTTAGCAAGATATTATCATCACGCACCAGGTTTTCGAGTTTCTAGGTACTTCCACAGTTTTACGATGATCCAGAGCACATAGGTTAACTGAAACAGAGAAGTTTGAACCAGTTATTTTCAATTATTATTCGCAAACTTTACTTTAACTGAACGTACGCAAGATATAGCACGTACTTGGCAGTTATTTCAATAAGGAGACAAAAATTGTAGTTTAAAAGTATTACTTCACTAGTCAAATTTTTGAGTAATGTAATGGTGTATGGAATTGAAACGGAAGTTGAATAGTAATAACCGAACTAATCGGTCCATTATCAATATAACCTCGATTACCTAAATTTATTTAATTTCCCTTATCATCGTTATATCATCCCTACCAACACTCCATACAAAAAATTGATAGTTTAAGAGTGCCTAAATTTACGACTCTACATTAAATTTTGATTGCTAAAGTACATTCATCAGTGTTTACGAAGTATCATTCGTCTACTTTATTTCAACGTTTTCTCGAACGAATTGGATTGTTTAAAGTCATTTTGAAGGTTCATATCATTGCACAAACCATGGTAAAACGTATTTGTCCGAATAGAACCGAGTACGCATACTCATTAATTTGAAAGTTCTTTCAACGATTTTGATAATGAGACGAGTTGATCAGAGGCATAACAGAGGATCTTTATAATCCAGAAATTTATCATTGTAATGAACATAATATTCAGGACGTTTTAAATGCTGTAAAGTCATACTTACTGTGCCGATCATGAATTGATTACGAAGCTGATTGAATATTGGGAATTTCACAAATTCCTAATTTTTATAAATGAATTTCAATGAGCGGAAAATAAACAAATAAATTGAAAATATTGCGAAAAAATTCGAAATTTTCTCGAGATTTTTGTAATTAGTGAAAAAATTCCGCAAAAAATAAATAATATAAAAATAATTATGATAAGAATATGTTGGTAACAATGAAGTAGTAAAGCAAATTTTAGAAATTAAATGTTGGTCATCTTGATTTTATTCAGTAAGCAATCAGTTGTGAATAAATAGCAATTTACAAAATTACCAAGCGCTGAGTGAATGTTGAAAATTTTTATAATTTGATTTCTATCATAATAAAATTCAATTTGAGCAAGTAGATTATTTCAGTCTACTTGTATAATTTATTATAAATATAAAATTTTGATATTTAATAACAATTTTTGGCGGGAAGTTAATAAAAACAACGAATTCCAAAGCTAGGAAAAATTCGCTAGCGAAATTCGAACGAAATGTCACGCTATCAAATTCAGCAGCTTTCCATTACTTTCTAAGCTTTGGTTCTTGAACTAAGCCACAAATTTCATCCGAAATTCCAAAGTTGACTCGTAAAATTCCTTCTTTCCGAAATTTCAACGTTGTAGGAAGGTTGTTGCTGCGTGTTTTACAATGGTATCCGGGGTTAGTATTAAGCTGAAATTACTTATTTTAAGCACTAGTACATCTATATGACAATTAATTATGTCTCTAATTTACCTATGCGTTGTTTCCATGTAGACTTTATACGCGTTACCGGGTAATTTCCGCACCGACAAAGTGCTGATTGCTGCCCAATATTCCGGTGCCCACGTGAAACAAGATCCGAACTTCGTTTTCGGTGAAACTAACAAAAGCGAAGCGTTCTTGAAAAAGTTTCCTTTGGGAAAAGTACGTGTTGGTTTTATCGTAATGAGTTATTCTACTCGTAATTCTTTAAATGTTCCTTTTTAAAACACGTTTCCCTGATGACGTTTTCACGGCATGTTTCATAATCATATGTCGATGATGATATCATACCTATCCGAAGTAAATAATGCTGGTTTATCTGTTTCAAGACGGGACTGAGACATATGATTTAAGATTAGTTTAGGTGTTCCTATATTCGTATAATAATCTTGATATTTGTTTAGGTGCCAGCATTTGAAACCGATGATGGCAAATATTTAGTTGAAAGCAATGCGATTGCTTATTTCGGTAAATATGATGATCCTGTTACCCTAATGATTACAGTTGAGCATGATAAATCAAATTACGAACGTTTTCAGTGGCCAACGAGCAGTTGCGTGGCACTGACGTAGTGCAACAGGCGCAAGTAATACAATGGTTTGATTTCGCTGATGGTGTCATTTTGCCGGCATCGTCCAGATGGGTGTTCCCATTACTAGGTATAATGCCGTTCAACAAACAGGTGATCGAATATACGATATATTTATCACTCCATCGTGTGTTGCGTTAAGGAGGCCTAAATGCTAATTATCTTTAATTTTAGACTGCCGAAAACGCGAAAGAAGATGTTAAATCGGCGTTGCAATTTTTAGATGAATATTTATTAACTCGTACGTATTTAGTTGGCGAACGTGTAACATTAGCCGATATCTCCGTCGCTACTTCTCTCTTTCAATTGTACACCTACGTCTTAGATCCTAGTTTTAGGTACGCTTTCTCCATGATATTAATCGAACATTTATAATTTCCTGTTATCATCCTAACAGAGCTAATGTTTGTTCGCAGAAAACCATACATAAATGTCAACAGATGGTTCAACACTATCATCAACCAACCCAATGTGAAAGCAGTCATTGGTGAGTTTAACTTGTGCGAAAAAATGACCGAATTTGACCCGAAAAAATACGCTGAAGTGCAGGGTAAAACATCTGCGCCTAAAGATAAAAAAGAGAAGAAGGCTCAGCCTAAGAAAGAAGCCCCTAAAAAAGAAAAAGATACAGCGGAACCAGCTCAAGAACTCGATCCTGCTGAAGAAGCTTTGGCAGCTGAGCCCAAATCTAAGGATCCCTTCGACGCTCTTCCAAAGGGGTATCTATCGTATTGTTATTTTTTTCAGGGTACGATTTATAGTTTGGTTCATTACTCATTACTTTGTTTATTATTATTATCATTAGTACTTTCAATATGGATGATTTCAAGAGGTTTTATTCCAACGAAGATGAATCTAAATCTATTCCTTACTTCTGGGAAAAATTCGATAAAGAAAATTACTCAATTTGGTTCGGCGAATATAAATACCCCGAGGAACTCCAAAAAGTTTTCATGAGTTGTAATTTAATTACTGGTAAGATAAAGTCACCACGAATTTTTTAATGTTGAAAAAAACATATTTCAATTATTTACACATTCGTTTTTCTCGTAGGCATGTTCCAGAGAATAGATAAAATGAGGAAACAAGCCTTCGCCTCCGTTTGTCTTTTCGGCGAAGATAACAACAGCACTATTTCGGGTGTTTGGGTTTGGAGAGGACAGGATTTAGCTTTCGAGGTTATTATCTAGCTTTACAATTATATGTTGGAAAACCTCGTTCAAAGGCGGTTACTAACATTGATGATTACTATCCGCAACAAATCGAGGGATATTAACGTTCGTCCACAATTCGTGAACATTTAGCTTACGTGCTTAATATTTGATTAGTGGGTGATACAGTTGACATGTTGAATATTTTGAAAAATTTCCCTTATAGAGGTGGATATCGTTTCATACGTTATCTCACAAGAGAAAGGGGATATAGCATCACTGTTATTACCGACGTTCGTCTGATTCCATAAGACGAACATCACTAGGTGACAGGACACTTGTTAAGGTTCCACGAAAGATATTTTCTTATAATTCAGATTTTAATTCTGATTCGAGTCTGTTGGTATTACAGCTTAGTCCAGATTGGAAAGTCGATTACGATACGTACGAATGGACCAAATTGAACCCAGATGATGAAAAAACCAAGAAGCTCGTAGAGCAGTATTTCTCTTGGTCCGGTACAGACAAAGATGGACGAAAATTCAACCAAGGAAAAATATTCAAATAATTTTTCTTCGACTTTTTTGGCTTTCCGGAGCGATTAATTCGCGCATTTTTAATTTTCTTTTTATTTAATTTCTTCAAATAGTACTTCTTTGTAAAGGTTGAACTTGTAATAGTTGTTACTTTTTCGAAAATAAAGAACGATTTTGATTTTACTAACAAACGATTTTTATTTTTAAATATATAACAAAGGTAAACGTGTGCTTAGACTGTGTCTTCTAGTATTTGATAAGCAGCTCCTAAAGCCCAACTGATTTCGTGACCGTCGATGGTATCAAGTAACTGGAAATTAAATGAGGCGAATTAATACTGATAGATCGATTTAGCTATCATTACTTTAGCATGGTTAAAAAATCATTCCATTGAATCTTGACATTTTTGAAGAATTCATTTTCAACAATAATTTTTTTCACGGATATCTTAAGATGAGCTTCTAAAACATCTGAAGCCTACATTAATACAAACGCGAGCTTCGCCATTTCTTTAACATATTTTCAAATTAATATCTATTACCCTAGTTTTGAAATGTTCCGAAATTATGGCCAGAATTTTTTCTTCTTAATAAAAAATCGATGAAAAATTAAAAGGAACATAATATTTCACTGAATCGTTTTTGTTGTAGAGTCAACCTCAGAAGAGATGAGATAGGAAAAACGTTTTTTGAGATCCTCAGATCATCCTTATGGGTTGATCTATTGGAGGAGGCTTCAAATATACAGTTTGTGAATTTATTTTCAGACATTCGTGAAGAAAAATGCGATAATTATGGTGCTCAAATTTATTAGCATACATGATAGGGTTACCTTAAGAGCTGTTTCAGGTCCGAGACCGAAACCATATTGGAGCAGATTTGAAATGAATGTCAAATCTAAGCACATAAACGGTTGACTTTTATCACCAGCGTGACAACCTGCAAAACGAGCATCGTAATGAGAAAAAATAAACTCATTAAGTTGCGAGTGCGAGAGCGATTATCTAACTTACTTTTGTTCGCTGCTACTTGAAAATCTTTCACTCGAACAGTACCTCCAGCTTTAGGATCTACGCAAATGTAAACATTAAAGATAATTCGTTCATGGTGGATTAGAAGGAAGTATGGTAAATCAGTTTTAAGATTCAAGTTTTAAGTCAATAGCCAGAATAATTTTTTGAATATAAATTATTTAATTTCAATCAATATTATTTTTAATTCGATCTATACATTTTAACAAATATTAATAAAAAATTTAATTTAAATATTATAAAATAATAATTTTTTTAGCTGAATTTCTGACTTGAAAACGATAGCTATTACAGCCTACCTGCTTGGGGAGGGAAGGGAAGGGAAGGATGGGGTTTTCAAATCTTTGCATTTAAGTACTTTTTTTGGTTTATTCGATAAATTTCAAAATGGCGGATCACTCAAATTTTGAGGCGGGCTACAGAAGGGACAAATATTTCGTTTTGGATCTCATATGAAAGAATGACCGTAAAAAGGAACTGAAGGAAGAACCCATATTGGTTCATAGAAAATAAATTTTTTCAATTCTTAATAAACTGAATTTGAATGGAAATCAAATGAAATTATAGAAATAGTACAATTAGAAGAGTATATTTTTCGAACGTGCAATATCTACATATACAAAAAAATTGCTCTCAAATTATACGATTTTGATGATTGATTATTTTCATGAACTAATATGGCGTCTTCCTCTATTTCATTTTAAAGCTTTCTTATTCACTTTTCAAGTTCAAGTCGAACACTGATCATCTATGTAAGTTTAAGTTTCAGTTAAATTTTTCTCAGCTTCAAATAATTTTCAACAAAAACATTTCAACGCTTCTGAAATATTCAAATGTGATGAAGACTTTTTCATAGCCCGATAAATCGACACAATGCTTCACCAACTATCTCAGACGTCAAAAAATGAAAAATAAAAATAAAATTTTAGTTCATGCTACAAGCTTTTCGCCATAAGGCATGCATAAGATGAGTCACTAGTTTCAGCTATATTCAAGTTTCATAAAACACTCTAGATATCAAGTTTCAGTTTAAAAAATAACGATTTCATGTTTAACCGTTGAGTTTCACTTCAACTGATTACCATACCATCCTCAATCACGAGTATAACCTAACTCACCTACTATACCGAACTCGGACGCTCTATCGAAGAAATAAGAAAACGCTACAATCTCGTGACGAAAAATTTCCGGCGGTTTATCAACGTTTTCTTCTTCAACAATACTTTTAATAATTTGGTAACACTTCTCAGCGTTAGCATTCACGTCTCCGCTTTTACCACTGAATTCAAAAATGAAAAATGATTTTTTACTCGAATCATAAAAAACAAAAAATTTATCAAACTATCATCACGTACTTAACGCTGAATTTCGATACTCCGTAATACCATACTTCTTCTTGGACAACCGGATTAACGCAGGAACTAATTAAATTGGTAGAGTTTTCGGAATTTTCACTTAAAAATGCGCGTCTTCTGGCAGCCATTAAACCTAAACCTAAGTAACTGAATAAACGAATCGTATGTAATATATATTTACGAATGACTGGATATGAGAAATTGATGTTCAGATACCTGTACGAATAAGTTTTGACTTTTTTGTTCAGAATGGAAACTTCGTATAAGTGACCGGGCGCTTCTTTAACGATACGTTCGGTTGTATGAGGAACAAAAGTAATTTGTAAAGAGCCACCTCCCAAATCAAGAGTGGCCACAGTTCGCGACGTATCACGTTTTAAATGATCTATAATAAGATTTCTATGTATCTTTGTTTCGAATTTCAGAATAACAGAAACTACCAAAACGCACCTAGTAGGAAATTAACGGTGAACCATGAAAACAGGCCTTCATCTTTGCCATCCATGATTGAAACGGAATGTGAATTAGATAAGAAAGGACTTTCGTCTATCACTTTTTTTACCTAGAAGAAGCATGGATTATTGGAATAGTCTATAGTGTGAAAAATAGCAACAATGGGTAATTACTTCGTCTAATAAATGTTGAGCTTTATCACTGGGTAGTAATCGCAAACCAGCTGTGGCTCGTAGTGCGATCGGAGTTTTACTCCATGCTTCAGCTGGAATGAAGTTTTTGGCTTTATTAATTAATTCGTTGATTTTGGCAGCAGCCTGAAATATGAACAGAAGTTGAGCGATGTATTATGAACGTTGATGAAAATATTTCTCTATTATGACTTGAGGTACTTGTCTTCGATGATGCAATCGAAGATAAATATTGCACCATGTTAAAAGTGAACTTCGATTACCTTCTTTGGTTTTTCAACGTAACTAGATAAACCTGGTTTATTTTGTTCGAATAAATCGCTTTGGAGTTTTAAACTTCCATCTGCAATGTAATTGTGATAAGTCGATACATTAATGATAATGATACACGAGAGAATGGAATGATACTTTACCAATGCCTGATTTATAGAACGATAATGCGAGTACCCTGGAACCGGTGCTACCAGCGTCAATTATCACAGCATAGACATTACTATGGAGACCCAAAGAATACCCTAGTTCATCGATAGGATTTACTTTATACGACGAGAATAACATTTGATAAGCTATTGTGAAAAGTCAATACGTTAGTTTAAGGTAGATAATTTATTTAACGTATATCGAAGAAATTTACCTATTATACAAGAAATACTGAAAAAAATTACATAGAGCATGTATGTTTTAAATGAACGACGGTATTTGTACGCTTTTAGTTGCTTACGGTGACCCATCTTTTCTTTTTCTTCATCGCTACTTCTGAATTTTTTCTGTAATGCCAATGAGAGTAAATGAGGAAGATTTTTTTCAAATTAAATGAGTGATGTAAAATCTATTGCGAGTACATTACCTACAAATATGCCTCTGTTGCGAAATTAACTTTATGATTTTGTGTCCTCGAAAAGTTTCGATAACGGAAGTATATTTAATTAGGTTTTGAAAGAGGTAAATAATAATAACAATAAGATTTTCTTACTTTAATTCTTTTCTAGCACGGTATTTAGTTTGACTAATTTAGAGCACATATGTAAGCTATAAATAAACAGCTGAGAAGAGTTCTTATCAGTGATAAAGGGCAGATAGAAAGATAAATGAAGATAAGAATTTAGTGAGAAATTTGATAGGTTGGAGGTGCTGCGATAATTTTTTATTGTTTTAAAACAATGAACAATTCATATTGATTGATTTTTTTACTATATCTCACAGTTAGATATCACAAGGTGAGTACGTATGAGAACGAGTATTTTTGCATTGATTGTAGTATCTGGTAAATGTATGAGGAATATTCAATGTTTAATGAGCTGAGCAAACATACATAATAAAATAATACAATGCGCGCAAATTAGACCACGTATAGTGTCAGAAGCTTGGCTTTATGTATATTCAATTACGACGTTCATAAGCTCAATCTTCACTCGTTAAAATTTCTATTGATTTTCGATCTCATAATAATTAAATGAAGCATCATTCATTATCTATAAATCATTTTGTCGGATGTAATCATAGTAATTGCAATTCTTATCTATAGGTACCAATAATTATTTATCTAACTATTTCTGATAGTTTCAAGTTAACTCGGTGACGTCAGTTAATCTATGATAATTACCTGGGTCCTTTGATGAATCTCATTATGGTTATCCATCGCAAATTTTATTGTTTTACGGCTGAAATAAAACGAATAAAATTTACATCCTGCTTCTTTCCACCATTCTAGTAGCACAGTTCACAGGTGTAGACTGACGTCTAAGCTACCTTAAGCTATGGTTGTATGGTATAAGTGATAATGTCCTTCATTTTCATTCCCGTTTATCTATGTAATTATTTATTGCGATGACGAAGATGGGTGAACTAGCGAAATTTTTTTTTTAGAGTTATTGTGTTCGATAGAAAAAGTGCCTGAATGTTTTCTTATTACTTGTGAAGCGCGACTGCGCGAGCATTGAAAAAGTGATATATTTGAGCCGGTACATCGTAATGTTATTTTATTTTATTTTTAATCACCTTAAACAAAAAAGAATGAAGATCAAATGAATTATTATACGTACCTATTCGATTGTAAAATATGTATAATTAATTAGACGCACATTAAGCCGATTCAATTATTCCCAAGAATTCGCGTAAAAATTGATTTTTACGAATGTACGAAAATTTTCGCAAACAACAATTACGCTCATTGCGATGCAATTGATGTAGAATAACTGTTTGGTAGTTATTGGTTATTTAACCAAGTACTTCAATTATAGAGATGAAAGTGTTGAAATTACGAATACGTTTTCGTTATCGCAAATTGTGTCAGAATTATCTCTGAACTCAGCTTTGAACCAAAAAAAAGCATTATTTATTTTGAGATAATTTTTTTTGTATCTTATGATAATTTTTTTCTTTGTATAGAAATATGCTGTTGATGAATTTGGTGTTCATTTTTGTTTTAGATAAATCATGGCTGATAATTCGAATTACTTGAAGCAAGCAGTTTTACAGGTTACTGCTGGAGGATCAGCAGGTGAGCAAGTTACACGAAGTGTGTGAAATAGAGTTACTTATTAACTACTCACTGCTGATTTCAACACACTAAAAATAAAAATCAGATTTGAATTAAAGAAGAGGATCGTTGAGATTGTATGCCCAGAAATATTAATAACCAATCACGTTTCAAAGATTCGAGATATTGTTAACTCACCGTATCGAATGTTTGAAACCTGATTAGTGGAAATTTTAACCTACCTGCTAATTCAAGTTTTGATCTTCATTTTGAGAAGTCAATTAAAAGAGATGATTACCCGACAATTTTTCCATTCCAGGATTCATCGAAGTATGTATCATGCAACCTTTAGATTTGGTGAAAACCAGGTTGCAATTGCAAAAAAATACTGGTCCATCGAGCCAGTTGTACAATGGAGTTTTTGATTGTTTAAGAAAAATGTACGCGAATGAAGGATTTTTATCATTTTATAAAGGCATTTTACCGCCAATTTTAGCAGAAACGCCCAAAAGAGCTGTTAAAGTAGGTACCTACTGCCTATATTCAGTAAGATTTTAGAATCAAGTATGCCTATTTCAATAAGTTATTTATTTATTTATAGTTTCTAACTTTCGAGCAATACAAGCAATTCTTCATGTTCGGTGCATCTAGTCCTACACCTCTGGTATAGTAAATACGATTTCTTCATTAACAGTTATGATATAAGGTGATTATTAGGTTTTGATAACATTACCGATATTAACCGAGCCCTGTAATAGGCGTAATGCGAGCAGCTTAAATTCTGTAGGTATTTTCTTTATCTTCTACCATTTACCATTTACATGCCATGATTAATTATTTTTCATTGATTCGAGTGTTTGTTTTTCATCTTATCCATTATGATTATGAAACGTAATATTACGAAAATAACTCAAAATTTGTTTACTTTTAGACTTTTTCATTGGCTGGAATGGGGGCGGGTATTACAGAGGCGATTTTGGTGAATCCCTTCGAAGTAGTAAAGGTAGCCCAGCAATCGAACAGATCAAAAATGAGTGAAGTACCTAGTGCGTGGAAAGTTACCAAAGAAATTATTAAGAATGATGTAAGGAGAATTTATAATTCATCGCTTGGTTGATGAATTTATTATTCATTTTTACGACTTAATCGATTTAGGGATTTGGATCAAGAGGTATTAATAGAGGAATGATTGCTACGATATGCCGTAATGGATCTTTCAATTGTATTTATTTTGGATTCTATCATTCGGTCAAGGAAATCATTCCGGAACAAAAAGTAGTTACTTTATCGATTGTCACATTATAACTATGAGCTATTGAAATGCTACCCAGTAAATTTTTGTTGTTTGTTTATAGGACCCAGTTCCTGAATTTTTTCGAAAAATCGCAATAGGTTTTGTATCTGGTACATTAGGATCATGTTTTAATATACCATTTGATGTGGCTAAAAGTCGTATTCAAGGACCTCAACCAGTCCCTGGTGAAATAAAATATAAAAGCACTCTAGGCACTATTGCCTGTGTTTATCGTGAAGAAGGGTCAGTTCGAATGAGATTTTTTTTTAATACTGTAGATGAAAATTTTTTTTATCATACCTATGTAACTATATTTCAGATGGAAAGCATTGTACAAAGGACTGGTACCGAAAGTCATGAGATTAGGTCCAGGTGGTGCGATTATGTTAGTCGTTTATGAACATGTTTATCATTTGTTGAAAGAAAAATTCATCAAAGTTTAACTTTCATTTTATACGATTTTTGACTGGTTATTATTAATTTTAGGATTTCCTATTCTTGTACTTAAATATTTTAATGAAAATTTTGAGTTTACTAAACAATATCATTGATGTGTTCATTTTTTCAATTTTTAGATGTGAGTATTTATATAATTATGTATTCTCTTCGACTACGAATGCATGCGTTTGAAAATTTTGTTGCTATTATAAACGTACATTACTCTGTTCGTTGAGGTAAAAAATTGAAAAATCATTTGGCAGATTTGACGTAAAAAGATACGAAGGGGAAAAACGAAAGTTAAATTCTTCTGATCGGTTGGTTCCTTGTTCCATGTTTTGCCAACTGTAATATAAATATATTGCTTCAAATTGCCAAAATTTATTTATAGGTATTTCAGTTGTTCTTGACAGCTTATGGCCATCAACTACAAAGCATAATAATTGAATATATATTTTACATTCTGAGCACAAAATGTTTTGAATGAAAAAAAAAAAAAAATAAAAATAGCAAGCATAATTTTTTTCTATGACGTATGAAATATAAATGTTACTACTTTGTTCAGATCACATTTTCTATCATTTGATATGTTTTTCAAATTTTCATTGTTCATTTCAGATGAATGAACGTACTGATTACGAATGAAATGAAATTTATGACATTTATCGCTGATAATGATATTGAAAATTACAAAATGTTCAAAATTATGATATAAAATACAATGAATCAATTTAATACTCTATTGTATTAACGTTTATTTCCATCACCTGCGGAACTTTTTTACGACCCTTCGCGAAGTTGATTTTGCCGCCACCCCATCCCCTCCTTAAAAATAACGAGGTATATTAGGTTACGAAAAATACGCGTTTTCACGTAGGTGAAATACGATTTTCAAGATTAAAACCCCAACGTCTAGTAGAAATATTGATCAAAAAAGTTTTTATGATACATCATTTGAGAGAACGTGTAATTTTCTATGCCACAGCAATTTTAAAATCCTACTGTACCGCTCAAAATTTTAAGTACCTAACGTGAATGTAAAGTTACGAAAAGTACACATTTTCGCAGCTAAGATAGGTTTTTGAATTTAAAACCTCCATATCTAGTAAAAATATTGATTAAAAAAATTTTTATTACACACCATTGGAAAGAGCGTGAAATTTTCCATACGATAGCAATTTAAAAACCCCATAGAGCCGCCTAAAATTTTGAGTAACGTAAGAGTAACGTGAATGTCTCAAGTGAATACAGTTTACAGTAGTTAGTTTTAATTATGGTATCATGCACATTAGCGAAACTAAAGGCATTAAAGCAAAACAAACAAATAATAGTTTCTTATTTCTCCACATCGCTGCGCTAATTACTTTTCTATATTTTTCCGTTTCTCAAATTCAAGGAAACACAAAAGTCAAATCATGTTGAAAAGCTCACGAAGGCGCAAACTGAAAAATTTTTATTTTGTTTTGGTTACGTGTTGATAGTGTTGAGAAGAAATTGGACATAACTCTGGGTTTGGCGTGTTAGCGACAACAAACGTCAAAGGAATGCGAAATATTTTCCAAGTGAATGTTTAATAGGTTAATATACTTTCAACTTTATTATTTTTATAAGTTTCATCTTCATTTTAATTCCTCTACTATTGTTCTGCGTGATTCCTTATTCAAGTTGTGTTCGTTACGGTGACCATTGAATTATTCGTTTGGATTGTTTGAATTTCCAATCGTTTTGTTAATTATAACGTATTTTTGCGTTGTTTCAGTACAATGCGATGTTTTCATTTGGATACGAATGTATTCTGTGAAATCTATTATTGTACGTTTGTTTAACATGTGCTTTAGTAAACAATCATTTTCACACAGATTATCACTAGTTTATCATAACACCGCCCATAAATATGAAATTTAGCGAGTTTTATCATACTTACATGTTATTTGGTAATTATTGATTAATGAAAATTTCCGTAATATGTTCTTACTCATTGTAGCGCTGAATCGTAATTCGTAGAAAATCGATGAAATGATTTATGATTTCTATACGATTATGTTGTATGGAGAAATTCCGTACGTAAGTGTATTCTCGCGGTATTACTCATCGATAATTTTTTTTGCAGGAAGGAATGTTTAACAAAAAAAAGAAAAAACCCGTTATCTCGCCGCCGACCAATTTCGAGCATCGGGTACACACTGGTTTTGACAAACGCGAAGGAAAATTCATCGGATTACCTTTACAATGGACTGGTATAGTTGGTACTCAAATACTAAGAAGTTCGAATCGACCAGTACCATTAGTAGATCCGTCCGAAATCACACCCACAGAGATATTAGACTTGAAAGTGAGTAATTTATTAGAAAAACTTGATACTATATCGATTTATTCTAACCATCGTTTTTATTTAGACTATCGTACGAGGTGAAACAAAATTCAAAAATGCCGAATCCAACGGAATCCCTAAAACATCCAATGTGGCTAGATCGAATTCTCTACGTTCGTCGAGTCCACCCAGGTACCGGCGGCCGCAGTTTAACGTACCTCCGTCACTACCGGAAGGTGAGGTTCTAGTCATGCCTCCCTCAGCTCATACCCAGTATCCGGCCCAATATCATAATAACACAGCTCGTAGAATAGAACATCACAATCAACATGTAAGTTCGGTTATTTTTTCAACTAAGTTTTTATACAATTCTTGTATATTTTTCACCGATAATATTATTTATGTAGATGAAACAACCATATAATAATAATGACTGGCAGAATCAAGATTTAAAGCGTCAGTCTCCGCAGAGTATAGCATCGGCAACTCCCGATCCTTCGGAAGGTCGTGGATCTCTACCCATGCCTTATAATTCGGGCTATCATTTACATAATGGAAGCTCTCCGCAAGTACGTATCTTTTTTTAAATTACCAATATCATTTTGGCTGCGATTTCACGCGAGTTGCTTTCAGGTTGCGCATATGCCTTCTCCTGATGTTCAAGCGAGTTACACTTACGCTGGTTACCGTCCGCCGCAAAGTCAAACACAACCAGCTAATTTAGTACCTGCATCCGTCTCCAGACAGGTCCATCATTCTAATGTTCCAGAAAATATTAATATTAATATGAATATGAATATGAGTAAGGTAAACAAGTTGGTTGGTTTTTCAATGCCTTTTCATTCATAAAACTGTATCGTTACGGTGCGGAGTGCAAAAACATTACGTATTGAAATCGTATTCTCGATCATTAAGGAATTACCAATTAAGGCAAATCAACCTCTAAACAAAAAGGAGTAAAGATGAACTCGTCCAGATTGAGTGTGTTGCCCACTATCACCCTTTCATCGTATATAAAATAGACTCTCTATCATGATCAATATCATGATGATCAACATCTCTTCATCTCAGTCACTCTGCAGGTTCACTATTCTTTTTACCAGCAATTTTCGAAGAGTGAACCAAATTGCGATTCTAAAACGGCAGAACTTGAATTACGAACATACAAATTTAGGCTGAATTCACCTTTTGCGTTAATTGGTCTCTTAGAGTGCAGTGGGCTTAAGTTGGGAAGGTGTATTTTTTAATAATTAAAATTTTTGCCAATTACGCTGGCAGAATTTCGAAGGTTACAAAATTACGTGGAGAAGTGTAATTTTTAAAAACGTCAAAATTATGGAAGGGATATGGAAATTTTAGATTCCTGTTTTTGTGGTATTTATCCTCTCCTCCTCCCCTCCCAAAGTACTCTAGGTATTATATGGATAGTTGTATTCATAAAATTTACTCGCCTCCTCTCTCATTGTGTGATTAATGTTAGAAATGGAAATGTGTATTTTTCAAAATTTGTAACGAACATTTAGAACAAAATGTCGAAGGGACATTGAAAATCTTGGATTTCAGTTTTCGTGTAATTTTCCTCTCTCTCCCCTCCCTCCCTCCTTATGTAGTGGACTTTGATTGAAAAAGTGCATTTTTAACATGTTCAATCTTTTTGAGGGAAAATATTGAGAGGGTTTTGAAGGTCATATGTTGTAGTTCCGTAAATTTCAGATACACATAAAAAAACGGATATAAAGATGATTTAAAAGAGTTTGATTTATATTTTCGCGTTATCTCACCCCTCCTCTCCTCGAGTGTAATAGTCTTGGGTTGAGGAAGTGCATTTTTTCAATTTTATAATTTTTTTTTTCTTCTTCAAAGAACACATAATGCGAGTTTTGAACGTAATGGGTTCCTTTTTGTTACTCACCCCTCCCCAATGTGCAGAAACTTTCAAGTAGAGAGGTTCTATTTTTAAAATTTTAATAAAAATGTTGAAAGAATTGTAGGGGGGTTTTGAAAATTTTAGATTCTTATTTTCGTTTAATTCTCCCCCTCTCTCTGCGTTGAAATTGAGTGGGCTTCGTTGGAGAGGTGTAATTTTCACAATTTTTAGTAAAAATGTTGGCAAAAAAAAAACCGGAGAGTGTTTGAAAATCTTGGATTCCAATTTTGGTTCAATTCCCTCCCCTCATCCCTTCTCCTCGGAGTTCATTGGAGAGTTGCGATTTTTAGAATTCTAAATAAAAATGTTGAAAAAATTTTAGGAGAGTTTTGAAAATTTTGTATTGCCATTTTCGTTTAATTCCTTTCCCTCATTCCTCCTCCTCCTCCTCTTCCTCTTCCTCAAAGTTTAATAGGCTTCGTAAGGGAGGTACAATTTTTAAAATTTCAAAAAAATATATTAAAAAGAATATGGGGCGTTTGAAAATTTTAGATTCCAGTATTAATGTTATTCGCCCTCCTTTCTCCCAAGTACAATGCGCTTCGTTTGGGGAGGTTTAATCTTTAAAATTCGAGTAAAAATGGTGAAAAAATGTAGTAATTGGCAAAGTTCATTCTACATTTCTCAACTGATTAAACCTTTTTTCGAAGGATTTTGGAATTCATACCGCGTACGCGAATTTTGGTGAAGGGGAGGGGCTAATAATCTGTTTAATATAGTGCCAATATAGAGTGTATGAAGTTTTACCTACCTAAGTTGATATGGCGCCAAGTTATAGAATTTTTCCACAAATGACCCCCCCCCCCCCCCCCCAAAAAAAATTCACGTACGTGGCATGAATTCCAAAATCCTTCGAAAATGGGTTAAACCAGTTGAATGTAGTGCCAATAAAAAGTTTTGGCAGTTTTAGCTGTAAAAGTTGATATCCAGCCGAAGTACTGGGTTTTTCCAAAAATGAGCCCCCTAGGGGATGTTTTCATGATGTTTTGTAATATTGTAAGATTTTTTCTGATGAATGTATTTTATTTCTCTTCATTTTATACTACGTTGTGGTTTTTCGCTTATTGTAATGATTTTGGTTTTTTTACCTGTTTTTGAAATTATGATCGCCCCCACCCCTCACTCTCATGTTAACTTCGGCAGCTTAAATTAATCTGATGAGGTTATCAAGTGATATACTTTCCGTCAAATTTTTCGGTCGAAATCAGTTATTCACGATTCGGTCCTCCCCTCCCCTCTCCCACCATTTGCCGCCCATCCCCCCTTCAAGAAAAAAAAATATGAAAAATTTTCCCGCAGCATATTTTTTTAAAACGTCAATTTTAGTGCATAAGCCAAACTTTTAAGTTTGATTTAAAATTTAAGAAAATATGTAAGCAGCCATGTCGCATTACTGGAGCTGAGTTTTTAACTAATTTGAATTTTATCGAAAAAAACAAAGAAAGATTTTTTTGCACTTTTGAAAAGAGTCTCTCACAATATTTTTAGCGATTTTTATGGGAATTCCAGTCGGCGCTAGGCGTGGAAAAAATTATATAGCTGTTCTTAAGTTGAAAAAACTTAGCTGAAAAAAGTCGTTTTTTCGTCTCTCTTTAAACTGATTTCTGAATATATCATAAGTTCATCCAACTGATTGCCATAATTTTTTTTTTCAATCGATCGCCGTAAGACATTTCACATTTGAAAAGCAGCAGTAAAAATTAAAATTTGCCGCCCCTGAAATTTCGCTGTCATGGGCAGCTGTCCTCACTGTCCGTGCCTAAATCCGCCTCTGTTGGAAATAGCATATTTTATGAGTATTTAAAATTACGATGACATAGCTAAGGCATGTACTGTGCGTAGGACGGCGAAAGGCATTAATCCTGAGCTGAGCTAAAATAAATTCCAGTACAACGATCTAAAAAGAAAAACCACGATATACATTGGTCGAGAATGGAAAAAACTCTCTTTAGATTCGTATGTGGGTAGAATAGCGATTGGCCCCGCTATACGACATCTTCGTATCACTCATGTATTAATTTTTCTCGAGGTTCGAATTTCCATTACTTAGGCTGAGTTATTCGGTGACCGCTCAACCGTACCTTCATGCGTACCGCCCTCTAAAATACGTTTACCAGACCCCGTTACGTATTCGCGTGCTACGAACGTCACGCACACGATACAATTAACTTATCCAGCGTAGCGAAGAAGATTAAGCTAATATTTATCATTTGCTCGCAGCCTAACGCGGTGGAAATGTCGACGCCAACTCCAGACATGAATCATAATTCTACTAAACCTCACGCAGTAAATACCAGCGGCCCGTCCGGAATTCCTGTCAACGTTAAGCAACATCACGAACAGCAACGTATCACCCATGAACAGGTGCGAATCGATTGCATTTGCGATTTCATAATTCGAATGTATTTTATTTGACCGTTTATATTGCGATGCGTAGTTTCGAGCTGCTTTGCAAATGGTCGTTAGTCCCGGTGATCCGCGTGAAAATTTGGATACTTTCGTTAAAATAGGAGAAGGATCGACCGGCACTGTGTGGACCGCATGCGATAAGACTACCGGCAAAAAGGTGGCTATTAAGAAAATGGATTTACGTAAGCAACAAAGACGAGAGTTACTATTCAACGAGGTACGTAATTATTTAGAATTGTGAATTGTCACATCCCCTCATTCTTACATCGGAGAAAAAATAACGAATATGATTCGCATTTAGGTTGTAATTATGAGAGATTACCATCATCCAAATATCGTCGAAATGTACGACAGCTTTTTGGTGGGCGACGAGTTATGGGTGGTTATGGAATTCTTAGAAGGCGGAGCCTTAACCGATATTGTCACGCAGGCTAGAATGGACGAAGAGCAGATCGCTACCGTTTGCAAGCAGTGCTTGAAAGCCTTATCGTATTTACATTCGCAAGGCGTCATTCACAGAGATATCAAAAGCGATTCTATCCTATTGGCCGCCGACGGAAGGGTACGTATAGGTGAATTGTGCCCTCTGTATATTTGTATTCGTTGCTAATGCTGATTACACGACATAGGTAAAGTTATCCGATTTCGGATTCTGCGCCCAAGTCTCGCAGGAGCTACCCAAACGGAAATCGCTGGTCGGTACGCCATATTGGATGTCTCCGGAGGTTATTTCGCGGCTTCCATATGGACCTGAAGTGGATATTTGGTCTTTAGGTGGGTTTGAAATTCGATCAAATATGTCATCATTATTGGACGATATTTTACAATTTTTTTTACTCTTTGTTACAGGTATTATGGTTATTGAAATGGTGGACGGTGAACCGCCGTTCTTCAACGAACCGCCGTTACAAGCCATGAGACGTATCAGAGATATGCTTCCGCCCAAGTTGAAAAATACCCATAAGGTACTAGAGGGCGAAAAATAATGAGAATATTTATTGCTGAGTTTTTAATGAAATACCAAGCTGTTACAGTCTACTTGATTTGGGAATGAGGAATCGGGGAAGAAGGGACCTCTGATGTTTACCTTTCAGAACATTAGTAATTGATCTAGCGCTTTTCATGATGTGTATATAGGGTGTTTCACCTTAATCTGATTTCCTTCATTCTAAATATGGGGCTGCTCGTATGACACTCTTGTATGATGGTTTGCTCACCATATTTGCTGAAGGAGCTGTGATACAAAAACTTGAAATTTTTTTCTCTCTGATGATGATTGACTTTGAAAATGTTTATTTAGTAATCAAAAGCAGATAGAGATGCATCAAAATGTAGTGTATTCAGTGTAATATTAGAAACCAAAAAATTGAACTCAAGGAGGGGGGGGGGAGTTGCTGGGGAGATATTATGAAAGAAGTTTGGAAAATTACGGAAAACATCAACCATTTTTCATATTTTTTGCCAATAACTTCGAAGAATGTCCTATCCAGGATTGGGTAGAATCCAATCCGAATCCAGTAAGAAATCTTCGAATCAATTTACGAATCCTTTACAAATCAAATTTTTTCCTGTTTTTTTTATATTTTTTTTTAGCTGAGTTTTTAATAAAACGATAGCTATTACAGCCTACCTGATTTGGGAAGGGAAGGTGGGGGGAGGGTGGGGTCTTCAAATCTTTGCGTTTCAGACCATTTGTAATCATCTGGCAAATGTCCAACTTTTTGGTATATATATATTTCCCCCCTCCCCACGCGTAGTACCGGCGAGTATTCATAAAATTCGCTCAAAATTTGGTGAGGAACTCTTCTTGAAAATGCGCAGAAGTGCTTTTTTTGTTTTTTCGAAAAATTTCAAAATGGCGGATCACTCAAATTTTGAAGGGGGCTGGAGAAAGGGCAAATTGCTCAAAATTTTCGTTTTTGATTTCATATGAAAGAGTGAGTCACGGATACTAACATATCCAAATTTCAGCTTCCTAAGTGCATATTGAGAGGAGTTAGATCAAAAAACGGCTTTTTGAGGAAGTTTTGAGTCATGAAATTTCTTGAATCTTCCATATCTCCCCACCAAATCAAGTTAAAGAGGTCAAATTTTGTGTGTGAGGTTAGTTGGTGACCACAATATGACCTCTTGAATTTGGATCAAAATGGATCAAAATGGCGGATTATCAAAATTTTGAGTAGAGCTTGAGGAGCCTCAAGTTGGTAAAAATGTAATTAATATGAATTCATATGGTTATTGGGGATAAGTTGTATACTATATCCCGAATTCACTTCCATACATGATGTTGGAGGGGGAAGGCGGGGTTATCAACCTAAAATAGTGGTGGGGGTACAGGAGGGGTCGAAAATTTTTTATTGCTGTGTCATATGATAAAATGAGCCCAAGTGACAAACGTATTTTGATTTTAGCTTCCTCAGTGATTTTGGAGGGGAGTTAGAGCAAAAAACGGCTTTTGGAGGGGAAATTGCTGCAGGAAATTTCATGAATCTTCCATATGTCATCACCAAATCGGCCTAGAATGGTCAAACTTTGTGTGTAGGATTAGTTTGTGACCAGAATATAACCACCTAAATTTGAGTCAAAATGGATCCAAAATGGCGGATTATCAAATTTGAAGATAATTTGAGGACCCTCAAATAGTTATAATTTGAGAAATATGTGTTCACATGATTATTTCATGGCAAGAAATACTACATTTGTGCCAAATTCAACTTCTTAAGTGTTTTTGGAAAGAATAGGGTAGGGGGTTTTCAGACTTGGTATTGGGTGTGGCCTGTAGTTATGAACGGTTAAGCAAGGTTATTAGTAAATCAAAACAAGTTCCAATAAAAAACTCAGCTTCAGACACTTTTTTTATTTTATTTATTTATTTATTTATTTTATTTGTTACACTGAGCAGTTAGTTTTGATTTTGAAGCTAGAAATTTTGTAAAGACATCATTGAATTTAGCGTTAAATTCTCTACAAGTAGACATCAAATTGACATAGTGATGGGATCTGTGTGAAGAGTAACATAACTTGAATTTTGAGTCAGGTTTTATCATATTGGAAAAAAAAACACGACAACACATATTTCAAACTTCAAGTCTTTAATCGACTGTCACTAGTTATTTTAATGATACCAAAGTACAAACAGATAATCCAAAGGACTCAACAAGTCACAGGTGACAACTCAAACTCGTAGCCATTAATTCATTGACGTTATAGTACTGGACTGCTAGTCCATTGTTACAAAAATGATGCAAAGATCTGTCATGCCCTTTATTCGCAGTTATCAATATTTATGACTTTGGTACACTCGCTGCCGCGCAGAATTCCATATTTTTGTAGATTTTACGTAGAATATTATTGGAAAATTTGAAATTTGTTCGGAATTTAATTAAATCATAAATTATTAACTCAAATCTTTATGTTAAGAACATTGATCATTTCAATTTCAGTTTATAACTAAAAATTGTTTTTGAAAGTATGATGAAATAACTGCACTCATGCCTTCTTATTAGCTTTCTTAAAGCGAATAAAAAAATTAATTACGATTTTGTGGGTTATATTGGATCGTAGTGTATGTTTAGCTCTGCAGCGTCCATTTCAATTCAAATGTACTTACCAGAAGAAGTAACAGTGTTTGGAGAATTTCAAAAGAAACAACACCAAATAATCTTCAAGCATCTAACAAGAATGATCCAATTTTAATTTTTCATTCATATTCATATTTGATCGATTTTTATGGTAATATCACTTCGAAATATGAAGATTTGAGTTGATAACTTGTGATTTAATTGAATTCTGAACAAATTAAAATTCTCCAAATAATAATTATTATATTATAGTACATAAAATTTAAAAAAATATTGAGTTCTGTTCAGTGATCCGTGTATTATGGTCATAAAGATATTGATAACTGCGAGTAGGGGGTATGACAAATCTTTACTTCATTTTTATAATTTTTTTCCGAATACACTAGCAGTCCAGTACTATAACGTGAGTGCATTAACCATCACAAGTTGAATAGTTTTTCGATGCAGCTATCAAGATTTGAAAATATGTAAGAAAATAATTAGAACTTAAATCCAAAACAGGAATTCAAATAAAATGAATAAGTTCTTTTTAGTTATTATTTTTCTTAAACATTCAAGTTCCAGTTCTATAGAAGTTCTAAAAAAAAAAGTTCCGAGTTCATTTTTAAGTTCCAATTCTTCAAAATTGCACGAGCTAATTTGAGTTTTGGTTTCACCCCTGATGATGCCCAACCCTGGTCCTATTGAGCTGGAGTTTCAAGAATGTTTTATAAACTCCTATTTCATCCTCCCGTATATTTTGTGGATGGATGCACGCCAAGTGTTTCCAAATGCAGGAAATGTTTTTCTCCATGATATTTATTTATTTATTTATTTTTTTGAAATTTTTATTTCAAGTTTCAAGCTAGGTAGGAATGTGTAGTTTACACCAAAATGTAGAGTATGGAATGTAGTATCATTGACATAAAATTGATGATGTGTGGAGAAATAATAGAAATAGTATGAAAAAAATTGCTATTTTTTCATGTTTTTAGCTAATAACTTTGAAAAATGCCTCATTGATGTTATGGTTTAAAATTTGTTTATGAACCAACACAGTACCCCACATCATACAACTCAAGTGCATGTCACATAGATAGACTTGAACCGAGAAATATTTTAATTATTTTTTTTTTCATTTATGATTGTATTATTTTTGATTTTTTTTTTCTTCGAAATCGATGCTCGGTAAAAGGGTTTTATTTGCGACAAAATGTTCTTGAATAACGAAAGTACGATTTGGGAGGGGAAAGTGGACTAATTTTTTGAAAAATACTTTCACTTCGGTTAATATTACCTTTGGTAGCTAAAACTTCCCAGACCCTTTATTGGGAGGATACTTCGCTTATCTAACCTATTTTCGATGGATTTTGGAATTCACGCTCGTACATATATTTTCATGTGCCGCGGCGCGGGGGGGGGGGAAGAGAGAGTGAATATCTGCTTTGGTGGCTAATACGTCCCAATGCATTTATTGGTAGGATATTTTTCACTCATCTGACCCATTTCCGAAAGATGCTTATCAACTTTGGCAGCTGACGTACATCTTGAAATTTTCGTGCTCATTAAAAACTCAGCTTCAGTAATGCAGCATGGCTGCTTAAGTTTTTTTTTTCGTACGTAATGCATATTTAATTAAAATGATTTTCAAATTTAACGCAGGTATCGCCTAGATTACAAGGATTTTTGGAACGACTACTAGTACGAGATCCGGCTCAAAGAGCTACCGCTAGCGAACTCCTTCAACATCCTTTCTTAAGGCAGGCAGGTCCACCTGCCTTACTGGTACCACTAATGCGTAACCCCAGACATAGCAACTGCTAGCATCAGAGCACAGGATAATATAAATTTTGATTTTGCGTTAAAAATACGAATTTTTTAATTTTATTTATTTAATCAATTTAATATCCGCATATCACATAGATAGCGATGCTATTATATGTACGTATAGCGATGATTACGTTAATGTTTCGTTGCCATGGCACGTTTCACACTATTTCCTTAAAAACCCTTTGGTAGTGGTTCGTGTAGAAATGTGATGAAATTAATACGGTCATATTTTACGTATGAAATATCGACTAAACGGTTCAGCCCAGCGGCACGTGTATTAGTTACTCGTGTCTCATTTTTCAGGTTTTTTTTGTTTGTTCGAATTAATTTAATACCAGGAATTCCATTAATATAATGTTGAAAAGAGTGAAAATGATTTTAACTGATTTACAATAGTAAATTATTTTATTTCATGACAAGTTTTTGTTTTTAATTTGCCGACGCTGTTGAACAATTTTATTTACGTTTTAATTTTTTCAACTCGGATAATATTATATTTTCGTCGAACCAAAGGTTTATTTTTTTTCGACTATGTTGAAGTTACTCTACTTATTTTTGTACTCGTTGAATCAAATCTTATATACTCGATAAAAAGTAATAAAAAGCAATCAGTATTTTTTAACATTCCGTATTCGTAAGATTTTATATTGGTTAAGTTTGTACGTACACTTAATTATTTGTAATTTTATAGATTTGACTCGGTCGTAAGGTGTACGATGGATACTAGATGTATTACGCGTTGCACTTCTAAACCGTTGTTTTTGAAAATATGTAATTTTTCTTTTCGTACTTGACGGTACTGTGTATATTTTTTTTAAAGTGAACTTAGAGCTTTATTTCGAGCTTAATTATTTTGTACTGGTTAGTTCATTTTTATATAATTGTTGTATTTATGGTAATATTTTTATTGTTTATTTATTGTTTATATTTTTAAATAAATCGCTTAAATTTAGTTATACAAGTGGCCACGGATTATTACTTTTTTAGGATAGGATACATCGAAGTGATCCATTTGCAATTGAATACTAATATTTTTTCACGAATGATAGAATATTATATTATCAAGATTTTAATCCAGATTATTCAATTTTTTGGAGGCACAGAGAATAATTAATTTTAATGAGTTTTCATAAATAGTGTAAATGAGTAACCATCCTGGGGTCAAATTGGATGATGGAGACATTGGGAGCCCCTAAAGATGAAAGATCCTCTTGTCTTATTATTACGAGAAAGTGCAGCTATTTAGAAGAAAAAATTACCCTACAAGTGGTTACATAAATCTCAATTATAAAATTTCAATTTCCCAAATGCATTTGGTGAGACGTGGCCGCGGCCGTAGCTAAGCAATGATTGTAGAGTAAGAACCCATAGCGTTCTTCGCGTTTTCTGTATGCGTTCGCATTGTGTTCTTGCAACAATGGTTTTTAACTTCAGAAAAATCGGCTTTAAATGTATTAATTATTTTATTGAAGATATATATGTATGTTCAACATCACATGGTTAAAATCAATTCTCTTTTCAATAATTTCAAATCAACTTTTCCTCATTAATCCGATTTTAACATGGAAAAAAATCTTTTTAACTCCGAAAAAAAAAAGGGTTTATCTTCGGAAAAAATTCGCCAATTATAAAAATTTTCGGTGTATTTATAAAAACGTATTTACATTTTTGCAACTCTGCATTTAAATTTTGCATCATCAACTTCTGCGCTCTTGTGCCTAATCTGGCGTTGTTATAACTTAATTCAATCAGTGGATCAATGCTTAGACGTCAATATCAAGTTCTATAAGAAATATACAATACCTACTATTAATAATTAGAAAAAAAAGCTATGGCCTTTTAACCGTCTGAATCCTCCTTTACCTACGCCACTGAAGGAATTAGATTAGAATTTGAATATTACTTTGAAATAATGTAAAAAACGTGTTTATAATAACTGTGCATTTGAATGAAAATATCATTACGATTACGAACGATGAAATTCATTACCGCCCTAATTATTCAACGCACGCGATTTTAGACGAAGACAAGATGAAAGAAAATGAAATTCCCGTCAATCACGGTTATATTCTATATCTAACTGATGTCTTACATAAGCGAAAATAACATTATTACATTCAACACATTCATTTCCCATTAGTAATTACTTCATGATGGGAAGTGACATGCGAATTTAGTGCGTGAGTAATAAAAAATTCAAATTAGATAATACGCAAGATACCGTTATTCTTCGAAGTGAAGCTGAAGTGTGAAATAACAACTGGGATCTTTAAGGTATACTAATACCATTATGTTGAGCAGTCGAAAATGAAAAATTAAAACGAAATGAACTGAACAGTCCTCAAAAGACCTCGAATAGTAAAGGGCAAAATAAAGAAAAAATTTCCGCAAAATAAAAATTTATTTGTCTCCAAAGAGACAAGGAGAATAAGTAGGTACATCGGCCGCCTATCCAGAGCTCCGCACACTAGCGCTCCTAACAAACGCCAACCGTTCCAATAGTTGGCAAACCAAACCCCAAAATGATAACAGTTGTTATCGAATGTGGATGTACAAATTTCATGTTTTTAGTAAATTGTAATGTAATTTCGATGGCTCGCAAGAGTGAATTAAATTTTCGTGTTAAAATGTTCCCGTACTTATAATAACCAAATGTTTACTAACTCAAATGGGTTCATTAGTTTTGGATGTTTTGCGGAAAGGAATATGGTCGTCTTTCACCGGAGGATGGTATTATGATCCTAGTAGTGCCACTTTTACTAACACTTTCCATCTTTATTTGTTCTTGTTTTTCTTATGTTTTCCATTTAGCGTTTATGTGGTAAGTTGACATTTATGTACGGAGTTTTAATAAATTAACATTCAATTCTATACCATACTTTGCTGTTCGACAGTATCTACCTAGAAATGCTATTAACTGGTTCATCTACACGTCTGTCGTCGGATGCGTGTTTGTGGCTATAAAATTGATTAATATCGGGCTTCATCGTATGTTCGATACGTCAGAATGTATCGTCGAAGAGCCGTCGTCTATTGACATCACATTGGAATGCGATAAACGAAAACCCAGCCAGAAGCCTGAAACGAGGTGAGTGTTTACTAGTCGAACGCGATTCTCTCGAGTGTTTTTATCTGTGTAAACAATACGTTATTTCATTCAGCAGAGAAGAAGAAGGTATCGAATTACAAGTCTTGAGTAGCGATAAAAAACGTGATATTCAACAAAACGAAAATAATTCTTCATTCGGTAGCATCGAATTTGCCGATTTCAACTCAACAACTGTTAAAGATGAAGAACAAACGGTGCTCAGTACGATAGGTATGTGATTTGTGGTTATTTCGAATCGTTAAAATGTCGACAAATAAATACCAGAAATTGTAAACTCGCAGATCTTAAAGTCGACGTGCATCGTAAAAATAGTTCCGATAGTAGCGAAGGCGCATTTTTTAGAAATGATAAAGTTTTAGTCGTAGACGAAGTTAATAGTCAAGAATCATCCAAAGAAAAAAGTAATATTTATTTCCGGTTAGAAGCCTAACACGATTTTTTCGCATTATATCCTCATTCCGGGTATTCTTATAGTTTCCGGTGTCTCCGAACAAAGAGTTCCGGATGTGACTAGTTCAGAGGAAGTTCTAGTCGGCAATACTAGAAAACGTAATTTAGGCGCCAAAGATAACGCCTCGCAAGATGTATCGACTGCCGTTGTAAGTACTCAGTTTTTTGTATTTATTTTTCATTCACTGAGTTTCATTCTGACTACATGAATTCTTGTTAGGATGTTTCGGAGGGAAGTGGGGGCAGGTTGTCGGAAAGAAGTAGACAATACTCAGTCAGCGTAACACTGGGTGAAGGAACCGGTGAGAATACCATCACCGATCCAACGCCCGCCAGATCTATGCAGTTGAACTCCGAATACGAAGCTGACGCTAACAAAAGTCCTCGCGATAAAGGTGATAAAAGAGTTTTCTTCTCAACGAATCTATAAATAATTCACAAATTCGATTACAACATGGAAATCTCATTTCACAGGCTTAGTATATTGGAAACAAAAATGGAATAAAAATCCTCGCAGTAGGCGTAAAGTGAACGTAACTTTGCCCTCGGATATAGCCGGGCCTAGTAGTCAACGCAGGTCTAGCAGCCCTCTATCTATTTACACCAGCGATATCGTCTACCCAATCGCCGAACATACCGATGAACAAGCAATCTCCAGTATTAAAAGATCTTCCGCTCACAGCGACGATGACGATGACGACGACGATGAAGAATATGTCCGTCGTAATAATCAAGACGACGATGATATGTACGGCGATATCGACGACGATTTGGATATAGAAATTGATAGCAGTCATTCACCTTTATTGGCCACCAAACGTATGACGTCGTCCGACAATAACGGTGAGTTTAGTATTCGTCAAATGACTTTTTTTTACTTACTTTTAGAAAATGGATTACTTACTAAAATTTATACGTGTGTAGGATCATTTAATCGTAAAAAAAGATACGTAGATTCGTTAACTAGGAAATACAAACATGTGCCGAAAACCAGAAATGAAATCGAAATCGATGACATGTTCAAGAGGTCGAATTCTGAACCAGCTCAGAAGCGATCGGAATCGTTGACTGAACGTGAAGCCCAACAAACGGACGATTTTTTAGAGCAGGAGCCACCATTAGAAGATGGTACTGATTATGAACTCGATTTGTCTGTGTTGTGTTCGTGTTATTGAGAAAGAGATGTTGATACACCTAGTTTTCGGACCTACTTACTTCGACATTTTATTGCCTAAAAGTTGTATACGATGCTCTTGATAATTTTCCTGCAGTAGTTTTCGATAATAAGCTCTCATTTGTGTGTGGGTAGGTTGGGAGAAGGGGTCAAAGTGAAAAGTTGAAACAATATTACAAATCACAGGTGAAATTTATGGATTTTTTTTCAATAGCTCAGAGTGATTAGTTATGATCCAAGGCATTTCCCATTTTGAATAGGCTAGGGCTTTTTTATTTTTCAAAATTTTGAAACACCTTTTTTAATTTTGTTTGTATAAAATTATACTTGAAAGTGTCCCCCTTTTAATCTGATTTATAAACGTGAATATCATCTATTTCCAGATTTTGATATTAAAAAAAATTAACACTCGAAATATGATTTAACAACAGGCATAGCGTTTTTTAAATTTCTTCATTACACATATTCAAGTGGTCATATTCTGGTCATCAACTAACCCTATTTACAAACTTTGACCTTTCTAGGTCGATTTGATGGAGATATGGAGGATTCATGATATTTTTTGCAGCAAATTCCCTCCAAATTCGTTTTTTTGCTCTAACTCCCCTCTAAATTCACTTAGGAAGGTAAAATTGGAATAGTCAAGTCACTTGAGCCCTTCTATCATATGACACCGCAATAAAAAATTTTCAACATTTTGTGTACCCCCACCCCTATTTTGAAGTCGATTACCCCTCCGTGTCCCTTCCATCATCATGTGTGAAAATGAATTTGAGATATTGTATATTTCTTATTCCCAATAATCATATGAGCTCATTTTAATTACATTTTTACCAATTTGAGGCTCCTCAAGATCTACTCAAATTTTGATGATCCGCCATGTTCGATTCATTTTGACCCAAATTCAAGTTATCATATTTTGGTCACGAACTCACTTCGCACATGAAGTTTGACCTTTCTAAGTTGATTTGGTGAGGAGATATAGAAGATTCAAGAAATTTCATGACTCAAAACTTCCTCAAAAAGCCCTTTTTGGCTCTAACTCCCTGCAATTGCAATTAAAAAGCTAAAATTTGGATATGTCGGTATTCGTGATTCACTGTATCAGATGAGACCAATAACGAAAAAATTTGAGTTGTTGCTCCTTCTTCAGACTTCTTCAAAATTTTAGTGATCCACCATTTTGAAATTTATCGAAAAAACAAAAAAGTAATTTTGCTACATTTCTAGAAAGAGTCTCTCACCAAGTTTTGAGCGAATTTTACTCTTTTATATGAGACCGCCTTCTCTCCCCCCCCCCCTTAAAATCTGAGTGAAACTCTATCCTGGGTCGAATGAAAAATCTGAAAAATTATTTCGAAATCTTCATTAGACAATGGTATCATTTTTTTTATCTCATTCAAATTCTAAAAAAAAAAAAAGAAAAAAAAATCAATCAACAATTTAATCTTTTTTATTTATTATAGATGATCAAATTGCAGCCATTTTTGATTGGTTATTTTCTCATTCGAGTGAGTATTATGGTATTAATTTGGAATCATTTATCAAAGATAATGTCTTCGCGTAAAATTCTTAGTAATAATTTACCTTGTTTAGGCCACGATCGAGGTTCAGTGGGTGAAAATCTAAATTCCGTAGTATCGACCAAAGATAATAAAACTAGTAAACACGACAAAAATAAAAGGATAGATCATATAGAATCTAAGATAAAAGAATTTGAAGACTTGAAAGCTAAATATCCTTTTATCCTGGAAGGTATGATATAATACGTATGAAAGACGATTAACACTATCGAACAACTTATTGTGTAATGTTATTTTTCAGCTACAAAATCGCAGTCGAAATTTTGTTCGACGCCGACTCTGACAGGAGGCTCGATAGAAAAACCACATTCGCATAAACGTCAAAGAAGTAGGTTACCAAACGTTAGCGAATTTTTCGTCGGAGTACCGGTGTATAATAACACGCGATGATTTCAGGCGGAACGTGCTCGCAATTGGAAATCAACGTTACGTTGCCGGCGAACGAGCGTAAGTCTTCGTTTACGGCCGGTGTAAGTGGGCAGTCGGCGTCCGCCGATGTCTATGCGTCCGTCGAAGATCAGAAATTAGAGGCGAATTGTACTAGAACGGTCGAAAGTAACGACGCCTCCTCGTCCGGTTCAAATAATGAGTTAAGTTCGTTATTACCTTATCCTTGCATAAATCCTTTTATAAATTCTCCTAGTTCTATACAATTCTATCACGGCCATCGTACCGCGATGAGATACGATAGCAGAAATAACCGTAATAGACACAGAAGACAAACGCGACGAAGTCGATCTAGGTAGTGATTTTTATACCGTACTGTGCTTCTATTCTTTATTGTGCGCTTGGTGCATGAGTGATGTAGTTATCTATGTTGCGTTTAGTTATACCTATATGTAGGCCGTTTACCATCGGTGGTTTTAGGGTAGGATTATTTCGTTAGGCTTGCGTACGACGTGTATGGCGACGAAGTAATGACCAACGTGTTGGTTTTATTTTAGCATACGAGAAGCTTTCCCGACGGCGTCTTCGATTCGAGCCAATACCCATAGAGAGCCGAGCGATATCACTAATTTTATGAGGGATTTATGTCGCAGCGAAGCGGCCGATTTGGATAATGCTAGTAATACCCATATCGCTACGTCGTACGACGATACCACCGAAGGAGCTGTGCATATATTTCAGGACGAGAATGGACAGTGGATGTCGTATACGTTCGATGAACGAGGCAGCGGGATTGCTGTTAATTTAGGATCCTCGATAGCTCGTCGAAAGGAGGCTCCGTTGAATGCCATCGAAGAGCATAATAAGGCTACTTCTTGCGCTAGTTTAAGGTAAATGCGTCGTATACAATATGCGATAGTAATAAAAGGAAATAAATTTCAGCAATGAGTTTATTTGATTAGAAATTTTTTTTTTAATTATAGGACCATTCTACGCTTACTCTATTTATTCTACGTATTCTCCACATTTTACACGATACACTTCTATTATTCTACTTATTTTAAGCGTAAAACACCTGTCTATTAAACACCATGTGTTCTACCAGATGTTGATACACAGTTCTCCTACTACTTGTGTCTCCCCAGAATTTAATTATGAACTCAGTGATAGACTTTCTGTCATCTCTATCTGATGAAAAATTTGCATCTACAAGACCTTCAATTTTATTTCCTCTATTTTCATATTCCAATCCTAGTTCTTAGATTCCTTTAAATTAATTTAATACTTATTCTAATGAATTTATTGCTGTTTGAGGTTTGTATAATGTGCATTAAACAACTACTGTTACAAGAAAAAACCTACAAAATTAAGATTTATTTCTTTTTTAACCCTCTGAATGCACACTCGAAAAATATTAAAAATTAGCTACAGCATTACTGTTAGGTCTACAGATAACGGGGTATGGTAAAAATTTCCTTAAATCGTAGCTACAACAACATGCTAGACAGTTTACAGGAGTGATGGAATAAACAAGCAGTGTTACCAACTATCGCAAAAAAATGACTTGAGCAAAAAATTTTTCATCGTCTTAAAAATTGTGTCATCTTTATAAATTCATCATAAAACATACTATCGGGTTCCATTTTTTACAAAACGTATTGAAATTTTTTTTTTTTTTAATTTTAATTTTTACAAGAAAAAATTAAAAAAGAAAAAACCTTTCATCACACCCCCCTCCACCAAACATGAGAGGAAAAATTCGATGAATAGCGTATTGTGCTAAGAAGCTGAAGAGGATTCTCGCACACGAGCGTTGCAGTACGTCGCGCCTACCGTATTGCCTATAACGTGCCTTAAATGTTTAATGTGGTGAATTTCACCACGTGTGCGTTTTGAGGGTTAAGAAGAAGTACATTATAAAAACACACAACATGTTTCGACACTTGGTGCCTTCATCAGGTGTAGACATAGAAATAAATCTTAATTTTGTCGTTTTTTTCTTGTAACAGTGCTTTTTTAATGCACATTAATTTATACTCTTCTTACTCTTTTCCACTCGAGTAATTTGCTGCAACTGAAATTTCTGTGCGAACTAAAAAAATTAAGACGTACAGTTTTAACATTTTCCACAATGAAGTAGTTGATGGGCTGTTGATTTTTTTTCTTGTCTTTCTTTGTCAACGAGATCATATTGGAGCTGAAGAATTCCTTTAATATTGTAGTAATTCCCTTGAAAAATAATTATTGTCAGTTGTGATACAGTATTTAATCAAATATAACCGTTTAGCTTTTTTGCTCCAAAAACGAGAGTGGGCATGTACCTAAAAAGTAAAAAAAAAAAAATTACGAGTAACTTTGGTAATATATTCCAAAAAAAAAAAAAAATCAAAAGGTAAGCTCATTCATTACCAAAACTAAGCTGGGAAGAAATGTTTCTTGGCCATTCGTACGAAATAATTATTTCTTTTATGAGAATTTTCTTAATTCTATTTTTTAGCCGAGTTTTCAATAAAAACGATAGCTATTACAGCTTATCTGATTTGGGACTCCGCCTTTTATATATTTGTAATCGTCTGGAAAATGTCCAACTTTTTGGCATGTATATAACCATGACTACTATTTCCTCCCCTTGTCGCGAACGATCGCGATTTTAGTCGCTTCGCGCTTTTTTTCCTGTATTTAATAATATTTGGCCACGTGGCCAGATGACTATTTCTGTACTCTTTAAAGCTATTATTTACTTCTCTATAAACAACGAATTTCAACCTTATGGTGAAAGTCACGTGACCGTTTTTAACCAATCATAAAAAACTAATCAATTTTTCAAAAATGTCCCAACAGTCACATCTTCTTTAAAAATTAATAAATAAAATAAAACTAACCCGAACAATTCAACTTCAATATTCGTGAAGATATAGCGCGTCTAACCCCTCAAATTGAGCTTTTCTGTTATCAGTTGTAAACAGAGAGAATAGCCTTAAGTTATAGAAAATGAGATGAAAGAAAGTCAGTTTTATCGATAACAACTCTCAAGAAAAACGTTTCCTTTTTTTCAATTTAATTAATCTTGAAAACTGAAGATTTTTTTTCTGAACACCCCCCCCCAATCACTTCGGCGGGTATTGATCAAAATCGCTCAAAATATGGTGAAAGACTCTTCTGAAAAATGCGAACAAGGTACTGTTTTGTTTTTCCGATCCACTTCAAAATGGCGGAACGCTCAAATTTTGAGGTAGGCTGAAGGGGCGGCAAATGGCTTAAAATTTTTGTTTTTGATCTCATACGAAAAAGTGAGCCGCGGACACCAGCGTATCCAAATTTCAGCTTCCTAAATACATTTGGAGGGGAGTTAGAGCAGAAGACGACTTTTTGAGGAAGTTTTGAGTCATGAAATTTTTTGAATCGTTCATATCTCCTCATCAAATCAAATTACAGAGGTCAAACTTTGTGCGGGGTGTTATTTGGTGACCAGAATATGGTCTCTTGAATTTGGCTCAAAATGGATACAAAATGGCGGATTATTGAAAATTGAGTAGAACTTGAGGAGCCTCAAATTGGTAAAAATGTAATTAATACGAGCTCATATGATTATTGGAAATAAGAAGTATACTATATCCGTACTTCAAATTCACACAATAATTTAGAGGAGAAGAGTAGGAGTTACTTTCTAATGGAGTGAGGGGGTAGATACACGAAATGTCGAAATTTTGTTTATTGTAGCGTCATATGATGAAACGAGCTTGAATAACTAACCTATTTTAATTTTAGCTTCCCAAGTGCATTTGGAGGAGAGTGAGAGCAAAAAACAGCTTTTAGAGAGGGAATTGCTACAGGATATTTCATGAATCATTTATATCTCCTCACCAAATCGACCAAGAAGGGAAAAACTTTGTACGTAGGATTAGTGTTGACAAGAATATAACCTCTTGAATTTGGATCAAAATGGTTCCGAAAATGGCGGATCGTCAAAATTTGAGCATAATTTGAGGAGACTTATGTTGCCATAATTTGAAAAATATGGTTTCATATGATTATTGCGTGACATGAAATACTACATTTTTATTCTAAATTCATCATTTCACGTGTTTTGGGAGGGGATAGGGTATGGTTTTTCAAACTCTGTATAGGATATGGCTTGTTCTCATAGAAGGGGTTAGTTATGTTATTATTTTGTTAATCTGAACAAATCTCAATTAACCCTAGAATGCTACACTGGGTGAAAATACACCCGGCATGTTCTTTTTCATGCAGCATATACAATACACGAGCACTGTCAGACCCAAATGCTACCGCGTGACGAAGCGCTTCTCCTGAGGAACAAAATGTGGTATGCGTTTTATTTTTTTTGCGAGTGAGGTATGCAGATGGTAATAAACCAAAAATTCCGAATTTTATTTTTTATTTTTTTTACAAGGCTATTTTTGTAAATGAAACTTACTGATATATTTTTATGGAAATATCTTATAATAGACCAAATTTATCGATCAAAAAAATTTCATTTTGAAAAGTTCCTTTTTTTCGACTGTTGGTAGGACTAAATTTTTATTAATCCTCTGACTTTCAGCACATAAAATGAAGTTATTTGAATTTGTTTACCGAATACTAATTTTTTTTATCTAATGATTAACACGTTTCGGCCAAAATTATAATTTTCAAGTTTCAACGTGTGTAGCATTCCAGGGTTAAAAACTCAGCTCCAGTAATGCGACATGGCTGCTTACGTTTTCCTTTGTATGAAGAAAAAAATATTTTTTTTGGTATTCTTATTCGTATTTCTGTTGGGATTTGTGTTGAAATGAATTTCCATTTTATTTAATTGTTAAAAATTTTTTTAATAATAATTCAATTATTTAAATTGATGATATATATTCTTTAAATACATTTACTTCGTATTTTTTAATTTTTTTATGTATCCATGCTTTCATATTTTTATAGAATTAAATTTCATAAAAATGTTACAAATATGTTTCAGAATCGATAACTGCACGACATTCGTGAATTCAAATCTACGTCAGTCTTCGTTAGAGGGCGGCATATCGTCCGGCAGCGGAGTGCAAGCGTGCGGTAGTGCTTCGCAATCGGGCCCGGAACAACCGTCGCATTCGCACTTGTACCAATTACGCGAACACGACAACGGCACGTACTCAATAGGCACGGTCGAGCATCCGGCTCTGTTGAGCATTCCGTACAATCAAACGTTCGTGAACAGCGCGTACCCTAGTTTACGTTACAATCCTATACGTGGCCTTCGTGTACCATCGCACGTACCCCACATACCAGGCTCGCAACCCGAACTGCACCTAGATCTGGCTCCAATTATACCGCGACGATTCGACTATATCGACGCAATAGAGGTGCTGGATGAAGAGAAACAAAAACGCAGATACTATAAATTTCGCGTATTCCCGTTTTCGCATATAAAAATCTATTTCGATCGGCTCTCTTTGGACGCCTTACTCGATTACAACGAAACGTACGCGGAGACCTTCACGTGTATTGTGCTAGCGGTGATGGTATCGTTGTTGGGCGCGATTATGCTGCATTTACGATACTACCACGACATTCCGGCGTTTATATTCTGCTTCGTGATGGCCACGTCGCAGTATTCGCTGCTGAAGAGTGTACAGCCGGATGCCGCGTCACCGGTACACGGATTTAATAAAGTGGTCGCCTTTAGCAGACCGGTGTATTTTGTGATATGTTGCTCGTTAATTATCGGATTAAATTATTTACTGGACAGTGGTACCAGCTGGAGGTCGTTTAGCGTTTATGAAATCGATTTGAATCCGTACTCGGCGCTGAAATGGACGCACGATTTTTTATGCACCTTTATCCTATTCTTTCCGCTGTTCTTCACCTTAGGTATGTTCCCGCAGATTAACACCTTCGTTATGTACGTATTCGAGCAAATAGACATGCACGTGTTCGGCGGTAGCGCGGTTACGTCCTTAAAAGCCGCCTCGTATTGCGTGTTTCGTAGCTGCGTCGCCGTATTGTTGTTATTCGGATTCGCATACGGTGGCCTCAACGAGCCTAAGTCGTCGCAACACATATTGTTCTCCATTTTCATATCGTTGCTGGTGATGTTCGCCTATCATCTGAGTAGATGTACTTGCGATCCTACTCCCATTTGGAATATACTTAAAAAACAGTTCTGGCCTATCGACGAGATCGCAAGGCAGACCAAAGAATCCAGACAGGCGAAAGAACGTCCACCCCGCAAGACTTCCAAACCGAAGAAAAAAGTATCCGTTGCTTATGTCAAGGATTCTAAAATCGAACAAAGCGCCAAAGATAAAGAACAGGTGGAGGAAATCAACGTGTCGCATCAAGACGGTCCGAGTCCTACGGCTAGTGAGTATTTTTTCTCACTCGTTAACAGTAAGTTGAAATTTCAACAGTAATCATAGCCAATTAACAGTGTTCGGTTGACTGATGGAAGTACAACTAGTCTGGATTCTATGGAAATTGTATCATCTAAAATAAAAAGTTACTATAAAGGGTACACCCGAATGAGGGGTGATTTTGGCCCCAAGCGCTTTTTGGCTCCTATACCCCTCAGGTGGTGTTCCTGGACTAGAAAAAATTTCTCATCGAGTTTTGGACCCCTACCCCCCCTCCATTCCCGTTCCACACCCATTTTATTGTCGTTTTTTCACGAATTTTTCATTTCGTTCAGAATGAAGGAAATTTTTTGTTCTTTCGCACATGGGTAGGTATTATAGTGGTGTATCTAAGGTAAAATTTTGAGCAATTTTAGTTCATTCCTTCATGGGGTTTTGGCCATTTGAAATTTTCAACTGTAAAAAATACCTTAATAACGAAAAACGACCACTTTTTTAAAGTATCCTAAAAACGTGTTTTTTTATGTAGATTTATCTTACGTATTCAGTTTTGAGATTTAGAAATGTCGTGGACCGCCAAATTCGAAAAACGTATCATATAATCGATTTCTTCCACTTTTTGGATGCTAATAATTTTATTTTTCATTTTAAAATTAAAAAAAAAACGTAAGCAGCCATGCCGCATTACTGGAGCTGAGTTTTTAACTGGGGCTTGTTTTGATTTAGTAATAACCTTGCTTAACCGTTCATCACTACAGGCCACACCCAATACCAAGTCTGAAAACCCCTACCCTAT
The DNA here is from genome assembly GCA_009761765.1 of Phenacoccus solenopsis. Classification (NCBI taxonomy): domain Eukaryota; kingdom Metazoa; phylum Arthropoda; class Insecta; order Hemiptera; family Pseudococcidae; genus Phenacoccus; species Phenacoccus solenopsis. The sequence continues at coordinate 34,925,943 of CM019754.1, read as the reverse complement.
CCTTTCCAAAAACACTTAAGAAATTCAATTTGGCACGAATGTAGTATTTCTTGCCATGAAATAATCATGCGAACACATATTTCTCAAATTATAACTATTTGAGGGTTCTCAAATTATCTTCAAATTTTGTAAATCCGCCATTTTGGATCCATTTTGACTCAAATTTAAGTGGTTATGTTCTGGTCACAAACTAATCCTATACACAAAGTTTGACCATTCTAGGTCGATTTGGTGATGAGATATGGAAGATTCATGAAATTTCCTGCAGCAATTTCCCCTCCAAAAGCCGTTTTTTGCTCTAACTCCCCTCCAAAATCACTGAGGAAGCTAAAATCAAAATACGTTTGTCACTTGGGCTCATTTTATCATATGACACAGCAATAAAAAATTTTCGACCCTCCTGTACCCCCACCACTATTTTAGGTTGATAACCCCGCCTTCCCCCTCCAACATCATGTATGGAAGTGAATTCGGGATATAGTATACAACTTATCCCCAATAACCATATGAATTCATATTAATTACATTTTTACCAACTTGAGGCTCCTCAAGCTCTACTCAAAATTTTGATAATCCGCCATTTTGAATCCATTTTGATCCAAATTCAAGAGGTCATATTGTGGTCACCAACTAACCTCACACACAAAATTTGACCTCTTTAACTTGATTTGGTGGGGAGATATGGAAGATTCAAGAAATTTCATGACTCAAAACTTCCTCAAAAAGCCGTTTTTTGATCTAACTCCTCTCAATATGCACTTAGAAGCTGAAATTTGGATATGTTAGTATCCGTGACTCACTCTTTCATATGAAATCAAAAACGAAAAATTTGAGCTATTTGCCCTTCTCCAGCCCCCTCAAAATTTGAGTGATCCGCCATTTTGAAATTTATCGAAAAAACAAAAAAACTATTTTTGCGCATTTTCAAGAAGAGTTCCTCACCAAATTTTGAGCGAATTTTATGAATACTCGCCGGTACTACGCGTAGGGAGGGGGGAAATATATATATATCAAAAAGTTGGACATTTGCCAGATGATTACAATTGGTCTGAAACGCAAAGATTTGAAGACCCCACCCTCCCCGACCTTCCCTTCCCAAATCAGGTAGGCTGTAATAGCTATCGTTTTTTAAAAACTCAGCTAAAAAAAAAAATTAATACACCACTAATACGCGTAGCGCAACATTCAGCCCTTCCCCTCACTCCCCTTCAGCTAACAGTGTATCGCAATGATTTCGTGTTGAAGAAAATCTACAGTAAGTATTTGTATAATATATAGTAAACATCACACACCTCTTCTACCTTTATAATATTACAAGTATTAGGGTGGAGAGAAAGAGAAAAAATGTTCTTCAATTTTGATTAAATTTCAGGGGGTGGTTATCCTTTAGTTGAAAGTTTCCATGCAAAATTTCAGGACCCACGGACCATTTGTGGGGCGGATAGAGGTCCTCAAAATATGGTAATTTTCGAAAGGACATGGTTTTTCCTCTCTATAGCCTCTGGATCGATTCATAACCATAACTACACTGGGCTATTAGAAGGGCCCAGTTTGAGTTTTTACATCACATTAGCCTATGAGCAGATCGATTGGAGGCCATCTTGATCACCCATGTTAGTGATTCTAAAATGTGTGGGAAAGACCATCCGAAACAACCGATAATTTTTAATAGGTTCTTTAGGATGGTCTTTCCTATTGCATTCGGCAATAAAACTGCTCCAATTATATCTTATCTCATTTGGTAAGGAGGGGTCGCGGAGGGAGAGGGATATCTCATCTTTGCATTTCAAATCATTTGTAGTCATAAATGTCCAACTTTTTGGTACGTATATTTTTAGTTGAGTTTTCAATGAAAACGATTGCTATTACGGCCTACCTGATTTGGGAATGAGTGGGGTCCTCAAATCTTTGCATTTCAGACAATTTGTAATCATTTGGCAAATGACCAACTTCATGGTATAGGAGGTATGGCAATCAAGTTCCAGGAATTTGGTCCTGTAACTTCATTAAATTAATAAAATTGGAAAATTACCTGAAAATCCTTCACAGTATCTCCTCCTAACTTGATGCACTTCTTCCACCACTTCTCCCACCTCTCAAAGCATTTTTTAATGTCCTCTGAAGTGAGGTCTCTCATAGTTGAGGTTACAGCTCCCTTTACTGCCTTCAAGTCTTCATAATGAGCCCTCTTGAGATGAGTCTTCATCCCTCTCTCCTTGAGCCTGAGGAGAATAGAAGGGAATTGGTGGTGGTTTTCTTACTTACGAAGAAAAAGTAATTCTTTAAAAAAAAAAAATGAGCGAAATCGAAGATTATGAGGTAGAATGCTTGAGTGAATTGAAGTGGAATGACACCAACCTTTGAATTTCGCTCAAAATGGCGAATAGTCGAAATTTTAGGAAAGCTTTAGAAGTTCTGAAATAACTTTAATTTGATGAATGTGGGATGTTGATAACGTTATCTGCAAATCTAAGCGAAGCTCGATTAAAAATTATGCAGCATAGCTGCTTACTTTTTTTTTTTCAATAATGTAGAATAACACTTGAATATTTGCTTCGATGATGAATGTAATTAAATTTCAATTTTTTCAATTTTAGATAAAAAGAAAAATTTATTGGAAGACGATGGAGAAGATTTAGACGATCCTTTACCAGCTCATGTACAGAAAACAGTCAATGCTCGATTGCAATCGGATTTAATCACTTCTTGTATCGCATGTATACTAATATTCTCGATCCATAGAAGCACGATATTTTCCGCTTTGCAACCTGAACTGAATCCTGTAAATATTTATCGTTGTTTTTTTTTTGCTATAATTTTGCACATAAGTAGGTAGAGAAAGTAAAAAAAAAAAAAAAAAAAAAAAAAACGATTTTTTAAAATTGATTTTAATAACAATCACAAAACTTGACTCGAATTTTTTTGTTTGCTCAAATATAGTAACTTCAAAGTTAGAGGCAGATACCAGAAAGGATTTATTTATTTCATTTTATTAAATATTTTATAAAATAAATAATATAAATTATCTTTATTAAGCAATATTTAAATCGCTCATATATATATATATATATATATTTTTTTAGTTTATCTTTCATTATTTTTACATGAACATAAAGTTCCTTTTAAGATTTGATTAAATGTAATGAATTGTATAATATTGAAATTTTTAGTGTAGTATATCCGAGTGAATCATAATATTCACTTAATAAAAAATAATCAACTCTATTAGAAAAACTGGATGAATTTAAATTTTAAATTTTAATTAATTTACAGATCATGTGGAGCGTGGCATGTTTCATCGGGTTCCTATTACATTACGTTATGCCTCAATTACGAAAGCAGTTACCATGGCTCTGTATCGCCAGACCTGTCCTCCGATCTATCGAACACGAATTATTCGAAGCCCAAGCCCCAGCTACTGTTACCTGGTTCGAAAAGGTAACTTACGCTTTTTAATCGACGTATAATTTCTCGACAACTCCAAGCTTTGTTTTATTAATTTTCATCTCATCGTAGGCCTACATGTATTTGGGATTTGTGGAGAAAAATATCATCTACCCGGTCATGTTCATCGGATGCCTTACGTCCGAGGCTCCGGTGTTGGCGGAGAAAATGGGCCCATTGGGTAGTTCGCTCATTTTGACCGTTTGTAGTTTGAAATGCCTACGGTTGAGTTTCTCGCATCCGTCGTGCCAGTACTTGATACTCGCATTTTCGGTGCTGTTTTTCCGGCTCCAATGGACTACTACGGAGACATTCGTCGTCGATTATTTCTTGATCTCAATTGTTTTCTATAAAGTTTATGATCTCTTGTTAAAAGTAAGTAGTTCGTGGAGTTTTACGCGAGTTCAGGCGAATAACAATTGATGGGAAAAATATTTCTTGGTTATTTATTTTTGCAATTTGAACAGATGTTCGAATGAATTATTGTATTCGCATGTACTCGTAAGACGATTCGTTGATGGTTGCAGAAAATCTAATTGTAATATTTCGCTAATTTATATTTTATTTTTGATTTAGATTCAGTTCGTATTAACATATATAGCTCCGTGGCAGATTACCTGGGGCTCTGCTTTTCATGCATTTGCTCAACCTTTCTCGTTACCACATTCGGCGATGATGTTTGCTCAAGCCGCGTTATCCGCGTTTTTATCATCGCCTCTTTATCCGTTCCTAGGTAAATGAAAAAAATATGTATAATGTATTGTATAATTATGTATGTAAAAATGTAGACCTTAACGTTATTAATATGAAAAAAGTTTAGTAAATGATTTTTCGTACGTCTTCAAAAAATTTAGAATGCATTTATGTCCAAGAAGGGAAACATATTGGCATTATTTTCGAACAATGATTGTGAGCAGGTGAAAATTTTTTTGAAATTTCTTTAACAGTGTGCTCGAAAAATTTCAGCCCATCAAATCAATGTTTTTCCTTATATTTGAGTGTCAGTATTTAGAATTGAATTGACTTTTTTTTTTTTTTTTTTTTTTTTTTTTTTTTAATAGAGGAATTACACTTTGCTGTCAAACATTGAGAAAAGTTCGTATTAGTTCTAAAAATTTTCTCAACATGTTTGGAAAAAATTATAAATAAATTAATATTACCAATAGTATACAATTTTGGAGATAGATGAGTAAAAATTGAGCACATTTTTTTTAGTATCCTAAAGAATACAAGAGATTCACAAATTGCTCGCCAATTCATTACGTTATCCATTTATGGAACATGAAAAAAAAAACGTAAGCAGCGAGCAGCCATGTTCCATTAGTGGAGCTGAGCTGAGTTTTTAACTGGAGTTTGTTCAGGTTTTCCCCTACAAAAGCGGTTTTTTGGTATAACTCCCCTCCAAAACCACTTGGGAACCTAAAATCAGAGTAAGTTAGTCACGTAGGCTCATTTTATCATATGACACCGAAATAAAAATTTTTTGATCTCTCGTGTACCCCCACCACATTTTAAGGTCGATAACCCCTTCCTCTTCCCCCCAATATCATGTATGGAAATGAATTGGGGTTATTATATACTTTTCATCCCCAGTAATCGTATGTGTTAATATTAATTACATTTTTATTAATTTGAGGCTACTCAAGTTCTACTCAAATTTTGATAATCCGCCATTTTGTATCCATTTTGACCCAAATTCAAAGGTCATATTCTGGTCACCAAGTAACCTCATACACAAAGTTTCACCTTTCTAGGTGGATTTGATGAGGAGCTATGGAAGATTCATGAAATTTCCTACTGTCATTTCCCCTCCAAAAGCCTTTTTTTGCTCTAATTCCTCTCTAAATTCACTTGAGAAGCTTAAATCAGATAAGGTAGTCACTTTAGGCCCATTTTATCATATAACACCATAATAAAAAATTTTCGACCTCTCGTGTACCCCACTGCATTTTAAGGTCGATTACCCCTCCTTCTCCCCTCCAACATCATTTATGGAAGTTAAATCGTGATATAGTGTGCTTCTTATTCCCAATAATCATTTGAGCTCTTATTAATTACATTTTTACAAATTATAGGCTCCTCAACTTCTTCTCAAATTTTGTTAATCCGCCATTTTGGATTCATTTTGATCCAAATTCAACAGATCATATTCTTGTCACCAACTAACTCCGCACACAAAGTTTGACCTTTCTAAGTTGATTTGGTGAGGAGATATGGAAGATTCAAGAAATTTCATAACTCAAAACTTCCTCAAAAAGGCGTTTTTTGCTCTAACTCCCCTCAAAATATACTTAGGAAGCTGAAATTTGCATATGCTGGTGTCCGCGACTCACTCTTTCATATGAGGTCAACAACGAAAAATTTGAGCTATTTGCCCTTTCTCCAGCCCTCCTCAAAATTTGAGTGATCCGCCATTTTGAGGTGCATTGAAAAAACGATAAAGCATTTTTGTCGCATTTCTAAGACGAGCGTCTCATGGAGTTTTGAGCGAGTTTCATGGATACACGTCGGCTTGAAGCATGGGAAAAAATATATATACCAAAAAGTTGGACATTTGCCAGATGATTACGAATGGTTTGAAAAAATTTATTTTCTATGAACCAATATGGGTCCTTCTTCAGCTACTTTTTACGGTCATTCTTTCATATGAGATCCAAAACGAAATATTTGAACTTTTCGCCCCTTCTGTAGCCCGCTTCAAAATTTGAGTGATCCGCCATTTTGAAATTTATCGAAAAAAAACAAAAAAAGTACTGAAACGCAATCATTTGAAGATCCACCTCCCCTCGCTCCCTACCCAAATCACGTATGCTGTGGTAGCTATCGTTTTTAAGTCAAAAACTCAACTAAAAAAATTGTTTGTTTTAACTTTCAAAAAAAATGGATATAAAACGAAGGAGCTGAAATTTTTTGAGATCATTGCGGTAATTTTGTCAACTTTTTTACTCTCATTCGTTCTATCCCTTTTTAAACATTTTTTTTTGGTCGACAGTTTGTTTCATTCTAAATAGAGATGATTTCTTTGAATTAATTACTCATAAATTTTTATTTTTTGGAATCAACGCTATTCTCATTTATCGAATAATAATGCTTATTTGTCACGTGTTACAGGTAGCGCGATTTTTTTAACATCTTATCCGCGCCCAGTCAAGTTCTGGGAACGCGATTACAATACTCGACGAGTCGATCATTCGAATACAAAAATGGCCTCGCATTTGGAGCGTAATTTAGGCGCCGATGATAATAATTTAAATAGCATATTTTACGAACATCTCACTAGATCTTTGCAGCGTTCACTATGCGGCGATTTATTAATGGGTACATTTCGGTTTATTTGAAGATTAAAATTAAAGAAAATATATATTATAGTATTGATTTTTCATTCACTCGTAGGTCGTTGGGGAGAAGTGTCGGCCGGCGATTGTTACATACTAGCTTCGGATTATTTAAACTGCCTAATTCATATCGTAGAGCTGGGAAACGGTCTGGTGACTTTTCAGATGAGAGGATTAGAGTTTCGTGGCACCTATTGCCAACAAAGGGAGGTTGAAGCTATCACCGATGGAGTCGAAGAGAACGACGGTTAGTTGACGAATAAGCGAATTCAAATACACATGTCTTTATGATTGTATTTATTCTAATATCGATGTGATCGAGTACAGGATGCTGTTGCTGTAAACCGGGCCACTTACCGTTTATGCTATCGCTGAATGCAGCTTTCAGCCAGAGGTGGTTGGCTTGGGAAGTAACGACAGGAAAATATATTTTAGAAGGATACAGCATATCGGATAATTCGGCAGCGTCTATGCTGCAAGTTTTCGATTTTCGTAAAATGCTGATTTCGTATTACGTTAAAGTAAGACTTCGTGGAATTTTTCATTTTATTAAAAAAATCTTTCGAAGGAACGATAATTTTTTCCCCTTCCAGAGTATTATTTACTATGCTGTGATGTCGGATAAACTGGAAGAATGGATAAATTCGCCTGCAATCAAAGAAGCTCTGCAACCAATTAAGGATAAAAGTTTCGTCGATTTGGATCCGGTATTTAATATGAATATTGACGAAGATTATGATTACCGGTATTCTGGTATCACGAAAAATAGTTTTTGTAGCGTATACGTTAATTGGATACGTTACTGTAATAGTCGAAGGGAGAAGGTAAATTCAGTCTGTTTACTACATCCATTTTTTACACATTTAATAATCAACTGTTTATGTATATAAATCCATCATTTAGCCCATTCCTGACGTGAATAAAGATTCGCCTCTGGTTACCTTGTGCTTCGCGTTGAGTTTATTGGGAAGGAGAACTTTAGGGACTGCTTCTCATAACACTGCTGCCAGGTAAATATCTTTCAAATTAATTAATATACTTTTTAGCTGAGTTTTTAACAAAACGATAGCTATTACAGCCTACCTGATTTGGGAAGGGAAGGTCGGGGGAGGGTGGGGTCTTCAAATCTTTGCGTTTCAGACCATTTGTAATCATCTGGCAAATGTCCAACTTTTTGGTATATATATATTTTTTTTTTCCCCACGCGTAGCGCCGGCGAGTATTCATAAAATTCGCTCAAAATTTGGTGAGGAACTCTTCTTGAAAATGCGCAGAAGTATTTTTTTTGTTTTTTCGAAAACTTTCAAAATGGCGGATCACTCAAATTTTGAGGGGGCTGGAGAAGAGGCAAATAGCTCAAATTTTTCGTTTTTGATCTCATATGAAAGAGTGAGTCACGGACACCAACATATTTAAATTTCAGCTTCCTAAGTGCATTTTGAGGCGAGTTAGCAAAAACCTGTTTTTGAGAAATTGCGTTTTTTGTGTCACTCACTTTGCGCAGGCGGGTGTGGATAAAATTCGCTCAAAATTCGGTGAGGAACTCTTCTTGCAAATACGCAAAAATAGTTTTTTTGTTTTTTCGATAAATTTCAAAATGGCGGATCACTCAAATTTTGAGGGGGCTGGAGAAGGGGCAAATAGCTCAAATTTTTCGTTTTTGATTTCATATGAAAGAGTGAGTCACGGATACTAACATATCCAAATTTCAGCTTCTTAAGTGCATATTGAGAGGAGTTAGATCAAAAAACGGCTTTTTGAGGAAGTTTTGAGTCATGAAATTTCTTGAATCTTCCATATCTCCCCACCAAATCAAGTTAAAGAGGTCAAATTTTGTGTGTGAGGTTAGTTGGTGACCACAATATGACCTCTTGAATTTGGATCAAAATGGATTCAAAATGGCGGATTATCAAAATTTTGAGTAGAGCTTGAGGAGCCTCAAGTTGGTAAAAATGTAATTAATATGAATTCATATGGTTATTGGGGATAAGTTGTATACTATATCCCGAATTCACTTCCATACATGATGTTGGAGGGGGAAGGCGGGGTTATCAACCTAAAATAGTGGTGGGGTACAGGAGGGTCGAAAATTTTTTATTGCTGTGTCATATGATAAAATGAGCCCAAGTGACAAACGTATTTTGATTTTAGCTTCCTCAGTGATTTTGCAGGGGAGTTAGAGCAAAAAACGGCTTTTGGAGGGGAAATTGCTGCAGGAAATTTCATGAATCTTCCATATCTCATCACCAAATCGGCCTAGAATGGTCAAACTTTGTGTGTAGAATTATTTGTGACCAGAATATAACCTCTTAAATTTGAGTCAAAATGGATCCAAAATGGCGGATTTACAAAATTTGAAGATAATTTGAGGACCCTCAAATAGTTATAATTTGAGAAATATGTGTTCGCATGATTATTTCATGGCAAAAAATACTATATTTGTGCCAAATTGAACTTCTTAAGTGTTTTTGGAAAGGATAGGGTGGGGGTTTTCAGACTTGGTATTGGGTGTGGCCTGTAGTGATGAACGGTTAAGCAGCTCCAGCAATGCGGCATGGCTGCTTACGTTTTTTTTTTTAATCACTTTTTTACTTAAAATAATGCAGTAAAAAATCCCACGTTATTTTGTTATTATTTACTCTGTAATTTTAACTCAATCGTCCGTTTAAAAGTAAACTCTCTCTGCCAAAAACTACCACCATACGGTGTGTAGGGTAGAAGGGTTGACCCTTGGAGGACGCACTTGAGATGTAGTTTATTTTTGACTCTTCAAAGAGCCCCACCACACTGCACTTCTGCGTGGTGCAGTGGCTTACCTCATATGAGATGTCATTCGACGTCACACTCCTAATTTTGTTCATACTGTCTTGTGGCGTGGTTGAATTTTCGCTTTTTTAATTTCATCCTGACTCCGACCTGTCCTGTTTTCCCCTAAATATTTTTTCCTCATTGGTGAAAATCATTCAACTTTATATACGAATAGGCAAAAATACTTTTATTTTTGATTTACCTCAAAATGACAAGTTTACTCAAATTTTGAGAGAGATTGAAGAGTTGGACGTGGGGGTGGGGGAGTAAATAATTCAGAATTCTTGTTCAATGTTCATGGTGTAATCATTTAAAAAATATAACTATAAAACTATAATTTAAAATTTTACTATTTCTTATAAAATAATTGAAGGTGGTGATTCTAATAAATCCCAACATAATCATTATTATGAAAAGATTTAAACCTAAAATTAATATAATTATAACTAAAACAAAATTATACCGCGCGTCCAAATGATTCGGGTACAATCAGCGAAAAAATCTCTTTACCAATTAAATTGGTTCTTTCAAATGCAAAAAATTGTAATGCTGTTGAAATGAATTTATCACCCTTAAAATTCATTAAAGTAATTTTAAAAATGATTTCTAATTTAGAAATATTAGTTTAACATTTATTATGTTATCAACAAAGTGAGATTTTTGTGCTGATTGTACCCGAATCACTTGGACACTCGGTATGTATATGTATCAGGGTATCTAATAGGTACTGAAAATAGTGCTGGATGTCTAACAGTCCTTCTAGTTTTGTTTGTCCTATTTTTAGCTTGTTGATCTGTTATTCTGCTATTGTTCTACTTTTGAACGAAGTCCTGCTTTTTTTCCTTTTTTTTTTCAGCCAAATAAAAAATTATTTTTTCAAGATGTATTAGAAAAAAATTCGACCCCTAGGCTTGGTAAACATTCCCAAATTAACTGAAAAAATCCTGCAAAATGTCCTGATATTGTTCTACTTTTTCACTCTGAAATTTTCTAGAACATTCGGTAGCGAAAAAATAGCAATTAAAAAAATGAATAGTGAAAGTAATGATGAACTAGTGAATTCTGTCAAAATTTCAAGAAAAAGTAGTGAAAAAATGAAAAATCCGAAGACTCGAAATATTTTATTATCTTTGATAATATTAGAAAAAATTGTTCATTTTAGCAATTTTTTATGAATTGGCAGCACTGTCGGAATATATGATGTCCATTTAGTCTGGCGGCATCCAGTTCGAATTTGAAATTTTTTCTGTGATAAATTTGACCTCGTTGATTTTTTGATATTTTTTTTTAGAGAGTGGGGGCTACCACCAAATGAAACTTGTATATCGTTATAGCCCCTTCAATTCATTAGATGGGCAAAAATTTTACTAGCCTTTTTTGTTCCTCTGATAGATTAACCTGTGTTAGGGAAGATAATTTTCAGTAAACCTTTTTTTTAAGTGACGTCATCATGTTGCATATGAAAAACGCCAAAAAATTGTTTTTTGAATACCTCTTTTAGACAATTCGTAATACATGTAAAGTACAACAAAAAAAATTTTATACATTTCTTGCCTATCTGTAAAATTGAAGGGGCAATGTGGATTTAAAAGTTTTATACGACCATGCTCCTTCGATTTTGTAGATAGGCCGAAATTTGTTTTTTTGCTCAAGTCCTGCCATTTCGTAATGAAAATTTTTTCAAAAAACTTCTATAGTACCATTGGTTATATAGGACAATGATCGAGTTGTTGAGTGGGCTCGTTGAATTCGAACATAACATTACTTTTTGCTTTCTTCTTTTCTGCACGTAACATTTTTCGATCTGTTTTGTACTTTCAGCGTGGAATTCTTTCTATATGGAGTCCATACACTCTTCAAAGGTGATTTTAGAATAGCCTCGGTCCGCGACGAATGGGTATTTACTGATATGGAGTTGCTGCGCAAAGTGGTCGCTCCGGCGATTAGAATGTCTCTTAAGTTACATCAGGTATTTTATTGCTATTTATATTTTTGACTACGAGTATATCAAACATTGCTCTAATTAATAACCAAATGTTTCGTCTCCTTAAGGATCATTTTATGGCACCAGATGAATACGAATGCTCACCGGCCTTATTTTCGGCCATTTCGTCGCATCAAGAAAATCTAGTTATTTCTCACGAAGGTGATCCGGTGTGGAGGAAAGCGGTGTTATCAGGAATGCCGTCTTTATTAGCTTTAAGGTGAGTATCGCTAATAACACAATAAATGTAAAGGTATGCCAGGAAAAATATTTCTACATGGTTTAATTTTTTCGTAGACGAGTCATGGACGAAGGATCGGACGACTATAAAATAATAATGCTGAACAAACGTTACTTAAGTTTTCGTGTTATCAAAATGAATCGCGAATGTGTTCGTGGCCTTTGGGCGGGCCAACAACAAGAACTGATTTTTTTACGTAACCTCAACCCGGAACGGGGCAGTATTCAGAATGCGAAACAGGTTTGCATGAAAAAAAAATCATCTTTCTCTTTACTTTATAATTTAATTAATAATAATTTTTTTACGTTAATTAGGCTCTTAGAAATATCATAAATTCTTCGTGCGATCAACCAATCGGGTACCCGATATTTGTTTCGCCTCTGACTACCTCTTACGCCGAAACAAACGTTCAGTATACTCGTCATTTAGGTGGTTCTGTGAGCATAAAATCGATCAAAAATTTCGTATTGAATTTCTGCCGGAGGTAGGTATCTAGATGTACGGATATTGAGCTTCTTTCTCGATAATTTGTGTTCTAGATGATTTGAATTTTTTTAGCTGAGTTTTTAATAAAAGCGATAGCTATTACAGCCTACTTGATTTGGAAAGGCGAGCGGTGGAGGGTGGGGTCTTCAAATCTTTGCCTTTCTGACCATTTGTAATCATCTGACAAATGTCCAATTTTTAGTACACACCGTGCATCCGATTGAAGCCCATATAGGCAATGCGCCAAACTCCCTTCTAATGAACAATCAAAAAGATATAACACGTTGGTTACACTGATTTCTATCTTTACAACAAATCACAACGCATTTGTAACCGGTGATGTAACATAGAAGTGTTTTGAACTATCATAAAAGGGAATTTGATACTTGGGTGGTATGGGGTACAATAAGACACACGGTATATTTATTTCTCCCACACGTGTAGCGCCGACGGGTAATCATTAAACTCGCTCAAAACTTGGCAAGAGACTCTTCTTGAAAATGCGAAAAAGGTGATTTTTTGTTTTTTACATACACCTCAAAATGGCGGATCACTCAAATTTTGAGGGAGGCTGGAGAAAAGGCAAATAGCTCAAAATTTTTTTTATTAATTTCTTATGAAAGAATGAGTTACAGATATCAACATCTCCAAATTTCAGGTTCCCAAGTGTATTTGCAGGAAAATTAGAGCTAAAAAAGGCTTTTTGAGGAAGTTTTGAGTCATGAAATTTCTTGAATCTTCCATATCTCCTCTCCAAATCAATGTAAAAACATCAAACTTTGTGTGCGAGGTTAGTTAATGACCCGAATATGATCTCGTGAATTTGGGTCAAAATGGATCCAAAATGGCGGATTATCAAAATTTGAGTAGATCTTGAGGAGCCTCAAATTTGTAAAAATGTGATTAATATGAACTCATATCATTGGGGATTAGAAGTATACTATGTCCTCAGTTCATCTCCATACATGAAGTTTGAAGGATGAAGGAGGGGTTATTGGCCTCAAAATGTGGTGCGGGGTACAAGAGAGGGTAATATTTTTTACTGTGGTTTCATATGATTAACTGAGCCAAAGTAACTGATCTGTTCTGATTTTAGCTTCTCAAGTGAATTTGGAAGGGAATTAGAGCCATAAAGTGCTTATAGAGGGGAAGTTACTGTAGGAAATTTCTTGAATCTTCCATATCTCTTCGTCAAATCGACCTAGAAAGCTCAAACTTTGTATGTAAGGTTATTTGATGACTAGAATATGAACTCTTGAATTGGGGTCAAAATGAATCCGAAATGGGGGATAGTAAAAATTTGAAAATAATTTGAGGAGCCCCAAGTACTTATAATATGAAAAATATGAGTTTAATATCATCAATGCATGGAAAGAATACTACACATGTTCTAAATTTAACTTTTTAAGTGGTTTTGGAAGGAATAGAGGGGGTGAGGGTCATATTTGGTACTGGGTGTGGCCTGTAGACATGAAGGAGTTAGCAGTATTACTCGCAAACCTGAATAAGCCCTAATTAAAAATTCAGCTCTAGGAATGTAGCATGGCTGCTTACATTTTTTTTTGTTTTCAAATTTCGTACTTACATTTTTGAAGTCTCCCTCCCCCCGCCTCTTGACAAAAAAATAAAATAAATTCATCTTCTGTTTTAAACCAACATTTTCAGAATTTAATTAATTTTTTTTTTTTATGAAAAATCCTTTACTTTCATATTTTTTGGATAATCCTTCAAAATGTAATACTTTATCGGAATTTTTAACTATTTAGAAGGTGAAGGAATATATTTACGCTCGATTTTCACCATTCAGGGATTTTTAATTTGTCATAAATGCCGTCCCATAGTATTGAGTTGGTGACTTTTTGAGATTCCACGCAGTACTTCTTACTCATGGAAATCATAATTATGAGCATGCTCATTAAATTTGAGTTTTTATAGGCCTCTCAAGTATTCTTCCAATTTTAACGATCCCCCATTTTGGATCGATTTTGTCCCAAATGCAAGTGGTCATATTCTGGTCTCGAACTAGCACTTATCATTTTGAAGAGATATGAAATATTAAAAAAAAAATTCATAACTCAAACCTCGTAGAAAAGCTGCGATTATGTACTCAAGAGGTTGAAATTCAAATATGTAGGTAGCCTCGACTTATTTTGCGTATGAGACTGCAGTAGAAAATTTCGATTTTTCGAATTTTTGAAATCTTAAAAAAAAATGGTAATATTACCGTAACTTACCAGAATTACATAATTTTGCCCATCACTACACAATATACTGTCTGTCAAAAATAACTTGACACTTTTTAGCAGGACAAGGGTAGGCAAAAAGCGCGACAATTTTCACGATTTCATTACTTCCCAAAATGTTTTCAAATTGAAAATGCTGGCCAAATAGTCGAAATAGTAAAGCACAAACAAGCACGGTGAATACGTTTCCAGTTAATTCGATGAACTGATAGGTAATAAAACATTAACCTACTTTGTAATACAATCCACATTTTGAGTAACCATGCACGAATTGTTGCCTATCCTTGTCCTGCTAAAAAGTGTCAAGTTATTTTTGACAGACAGTAATTGAAATTATTGTTTGTGAATTGGAAATTATTTTTTAATTTATGTTGTTCTAGTATATCGATATTTAACTCATTTTAAAAACATTTAATTCACTTGTGATTAAAAAAAAAAAGATTTCCAAAAATTGAAAAAGGGATTTTTGCGTTGACTAATTAAATGCACTGTTTATTTATTGCGCTGCTGGGCTTTCAAGTGATTTCTTCTTTTTTTTTTTATCAATTTTTTAATCAGGCGATAATTCCTAAACTGAAATTTTTCAATCAGAAATATTTTGTTTAATTGTTCGATGAATTTAATTACAAATAAATTCATTACAGTTTACTTTTTCATAAATATTTGAAGGAAAAAAAAATCAATTCAAAATAAATGGAAAACACTAGTTGTGCGAAAAGTAAAGATATGAGGTTCTCTTTCCTCACAATGCCCCTAAATCACTTGGGCTTGAAAATTCAGCTGAACAATCGAATGCTCTAAAACGAATTATATTTTGCGGATTCGAAAATAATGTACAAAAATTGTTGCAGAGTCAGAAAACGCTGCGTGGAAGGTTGCTCTAGCGGTAGTTCTGCTCATTCTCAAGACGACGGAGGATTCGGACACGAAGGCGTATATTCGATGACAGCATTCAATGTGCATTCGGGTTGGTTTTTTTTTTCGAGGTTTTGAGCTATTTGTATATTTCATTAACTGAAAAATTTTTTTGATTTTTTAATAAGTTTTTTGAGAATTTTGATTTCTTGCATTCGCGATATTAACGATTATTTTTTATAGGTTTCGGCTCCGGCACCATCGGCAGCCATCAGTCGATGGAGACTTCGTTGACCGGTAGCGGCGGAACAATAACGCGGGTGAGTGCCGCCAGCGGAGCTAGACCTACGCCTTCGCCAGCCGGACCATCGAAGCCGGGTTTGGTAACGTTAGCCGGATTGTTATCGCCTCCTGGTAATCCTATACCGGAGACTATTAAATTGGCCGAGCGTCGACCTGTGGAAAAAGAGGAGGAGGAGAAAGAACCTATTTTGCATAGAGTCAAAGTACGTCGTTGCATTTATGTTCCATATTTGTTATGTTTTGATCCTATGCTTCACCATCGATCAGTTTAGAGATCGTTAATACCTTTCTACGCTTTTACAATTTTTTGCAAATTTATTATATATTACGAAGTGTCCTAGAAGTGAATAAAAATTGAGCTATAGCTTATATTCGATTAGTATGAGTAAATAGGTCGCTTTCACATTTCACTGCTACTCGATAAAATATTACGTGAAAAGTCATTCGACGAAGTCATTTAAAAATACAACCAATTCGTGTGTTTTTACTTTAGATCATCGATCCGGGTCAAGTTCACGATGGTATCAATCAAGGCAGACTCATCGATGTGATATGGCCAGACGAAGTGATGCGTCAGAGAGGCGGTAGAAATTTCTGGAAGGATTGGGTACCGGAAACCGGTATGGAGGGACAAGTGAGTGAGCCAGTCGTCGATGTAGAAAGATTTCGATTCTTTTTCTAATTCATTTCGCATCGATTCGTAGGTGGTTCATCGATGGATACCAAATCATCCGAATCCGAACAAAAGATCGACTTTCGATCGAACAATATTATTGGTGAAAATCGAAGATAAATATGTACCTATTTCAGAAAATGGCGTCCAAGATTTAGGAGCTGAAGTTTAACTCATAAATTTGTGTGTGTGTTTTTTTGTTGTTGTTATAACTGTATCACTAATTTAAATTTTTTACTACAAAGCTGTCGGTGCTTCCGTTATCGAACTGCCCTCTCTTCTCGTTTGGCATTATTTTTAATCACAAGCATGACTGAATTAGTGAATTAGGCTTGGAAAGTTTACAAGTTTAACATTTCGTATTACATTGGGAAAAAAATTTCAGTCGTTTTTCCGCGCTTTATTCTTCTTTCGTCTTGTTTTTTTTTTATTGTTTTCGTACCTTTTACGTGTTACGCTAGGATAATATTTTATTGGTTTTTATGCGTTTGTTTTTATTTAAGAAAATGCTGTTTCGTGTACATCGAAAAGACCACGTTTTTTTTTTCGCCTGGTATTCGATTTCTAGTATCTCGAAATCGATAAAAGACATGTACAATTTTACACGTGTAACGCCGTCTTTTTATGTAAGGCGAAGTGTGCGTGCGAGATATGTGTAAATTTATATTTATAAGGTTTGATTTTATCGATATCCATGTACATTTCAAATGTATTTTAAATTTTCTACGATTAATTTCACGAAGGTATTATATATATATTTTTTGTATGATAATAGATGAACAAAAAAAATTGACGAAAATTTTTAATCAGCGTTTCTACGAACCCACCATCGATAAGAACGCTTGTAAACGTTGCTTTGTATTTCAGAATACGTTGTTTTTTAAATTAAGCGACCATTTAAAAAAAATCTGTGATGATGTTCGAAAACTTTTACCAAATTAAACCATTTACGTAATTTTTAAACGCGATGAAATCTAACGTGAACGGAGTTCTACGTTTATTGATTTGTTATGCTTTTTAAATTCGACGATTACCGAATGCGCGATCATTGACGACGAACTTACGAATATTGTGACTTTCGCGTGTATATTATGAATTTCAAAAATAACGTTTCGTTTTTATATTTTATTTGTTCGTTTCTTTCGTGGAAAAGAATTCGTTACGTGTTTCCTGATTATAATTTAATCATATTAGAATTTAGAGGCTGTGCGATTTTTAATTACCTTTTATATAGTTTGTTCATGTACATGTAATTTTTGTTTGTTTGTTTGTTTTGAGACCTCTTTAATATACGCTCGATTTATTAATATCATTTTTTTTTCGTTTGTATATAACTATATCGATGTTTTTTTTTTTTTTAATATCAATGTTGAACGTCGTTATCATTTTTAAGGGCAATATGGTATTCTTAATGTTACGGATTTTCTTTTTTTTTTTTTTTTGGAAAGATACAGGGAAGATTAAAAGCTTATTGTTTTGTATTCGATGTAACCACTATTTTTTTTTTATAATGTATAAATGTAGAGAGGTCTTTCTTCTGTTATTACGACTTATTGTTCGCGATATTGAGGAATTTTTTAAACTTATATTTCCTCTTTTTTATGTATAATTTTTTTTCCTTTTCATTATTGTAATAGTCATTTTTATTTAATAAATTTGTTTACTACCGATATTTTTACTTTTATTGTGAACTGAACGCTTCCGATGCAGAATTTATTTGATAGTTCCGAAATGATTACTTATTGATCTGATAATGTATTATCTCTCTATATATTGAAATCAACACTTTAATAACTGTAACGCTGGAGTTTGTATACCCAAAAAGATTGTCCCTAATTTTATTATAGTTAGGGTACATGGACTTCGTAATATTGTGGTCAACCAAGCTATAAAACTCTATTCTGGTAAAGAGAGGTCGTATTTGAATTATTTATGATTTTTTTATTTCTATTTATACCTTTATTGGTGCGACTCCACAATAATTTGGACTTTGAAAATTCATTTTGTTGTCGTTTTTCTTTCATTTATGAAGTTTAATTTTTTCAAAAATTGAAATTGAGAATAAAAATATATAGCATCTAATTTAATATAATTATATATTTTTGAAAACAAAAACTGATTCGTATCCGTAGAGGGGATTTAGAAACGATATTCAAAAACGGAGTCAAATGAGATTTTTCCAAGCATTCTAAAAGAAATGAGAAAGATTTAGTAATTGCTGTTTATTCTTCTTTGCGATTTTTTTTTATCAGCAATACTACATTGGTTCAATGAATCTACATAAGAAAGATGAATTTTGAGGAGAAAATTACCAAGGAAGATTTTGTTACGATACCTTGGTAATGCTTCGAAGAAAAAAATCCAAGAGTACAAACCATACAAAAATCATTTTTTTTTCATTTCGTCTTTTCAGATGTTGCCATTTTGTTTTACTCCGAATGCACTACCACTTTCATGCCTTTTTTTTTTTTTTTTTTTTGTTTAATCTATACTAGGTGCAAAAAATAACTAAATTTTTTTCATTTTTTCACGAACAGTTTTTAAAAATTGATAATCAAGTGCATACCTACCCATTAGGGTGGGTCGAATTTTTTTTCAAAAACTAAAGGAGACAGGGTCACAATAGTTGCTAAATGACTTCAAAAAGACATCATAAAAATTTCAACTTCGTATATCAATTTTCAACACCTTCAAAAAATTAAGTCATTTGAAGTGTAATAAATTTTTAATTTGAAAAAAAAAAAAAATGAATTTGTGCAACAAAATTTTTAAGCCGTTCTCAAGAAGTCATTCTTGAAACAATTTAAAATAGTTTCAGGTCCTTTAGCAACTACTGTGACTGGCCCCCTTAACTTTGGAAGAAATCAAAAATGGTCCACTCTAGCTCACGTCCGCACGAGCTAAGCTCACTTTTCTAAGCTCGATATTCAATAAATGGAAAAATATTTATTTCAACTTACGTGTTCTTGCACCTTCAAAAAATAAATCGGGCAACTCATCGTATATGAAAGTCACACGAGTAGCCTATATGTGACATGAAAAAGCTAACTTGAGGTAGAAATATTCTAAAAAATTAATTATAATTTTTTTTATGTTGATAATTATATTATCTATTTAAAATTCAATTTGATATAATTTCAACTTTCGAAATAAGGGCGAGGGGAAGTCAAATTAGTAGAAGTAGTAGTGGTAGCAGAATGTATTCATGACAAGATATGGATGATATATGAAATTTCCTGCCACAATTTCCCCTACAAAAGCCATTTTTACTCTAACTACCCTCCAAATTCACTTGGGGAGTTAAAATCAGAATAAGTTAGTCACTTGGGGTCATTTTATCATATGACAATGCAATAAAAAATTTTCGACCTTTCGCGTATCCCCGCCACATTTTAAGTTCGATAATCCCTCCTTCTCCCCGCCATCATCATGGATGGATGTGAATTCGGGATATAGTATACTTTTTACCCCCAATAATCATATGAGCTTCCCCTCCAAAAGCGCTTTTTTGCTTCAACTCCTCTTTAAAATCACTTGGGAAGCGAAAATCAAAGTGAGTCGGTCACTTAGGCTTATTTTATCATATGACGCCACAATAAACAATTTTTGACCTCTCATGTATTGCCACTACATTTTAAGATGGATGACCCCCCCTTTCTCCCGTCTAACATTATGTATGGAAGTGAATTGAGCATATTATATACTTTTTATCTCTAATCATCATATGAGTTCATATTAATTACATTTTTATCATTATGAGGCTCCTCAAGCTCTACTCGAATTTTGGTAATCCGCCATTTTGCATCCATTTTGACCCAAATTCCAGAGGTCATATTCTGATCACCAACTAATCCTATACACAAAGTTTGACTTTTTTCGGCCGATTTTATGAGAATATATGGAAGATTCAAGGAATTTCATGACTCAAAACTTCCTCAAAAAGCTGTTTTTTGCTCTAATTCTCCTCAAAATATACTTAGGAAGCTGAAATTTGGATATGTTAGTGCCGGTGACTCACTTTTTTATATAAGATGAAAAACGAAAAATTTAGGTCATTCGCCCTTTCTCCAGCCCCTCTCGAAATTTAAGTGATCCGCCATTTTGAATTTTATTAAAAAAATAAAAAAGGTAATTTTTTTGGATTTTCAAGAAAAGTCTCTCACCAAGTTTTGAGCAAATTTCATGAATTACAGCCGGCGCTACGGGTAGCGGAAAAAAGAATTATACATATTACATATATACAAACCTGAAATTTGGGCATTTAGCATATGATTACAAATGGGCTGAAACGCAAACATTTAAAGATCACACCCCCTCCCACCCTTCCTTCTCAAATCAAGTAGACTGTAATAGCTTTCGTTATTACTGTCGTGAATTTAAACATGTGGAAGCGTGAAAAGATTTGTAATTTAAGAGTCACGACATGGGTGGGAAGAGATAACAAAAAAAAGTACAAAAAAGGGAAAAGAAATATGTATATATTAATTCAACATTACATTTTAGGAATTATTTAGGGTTCGCCGCCGTCGATGGGTTTCTTGGCTCCTGAAACAAAAACGAAAAGGGACGGGAGGGTAAAATCAAAAGTTAAAAAAAACAAAAAAAAGAACAAATTATGAGCTAACTTCTTAAAGACGGTGGCGGAGCGAATTCAAATATTGGGTCAACCTTTGCTTAAAAAAAAAGTGAAACTAAAATTACTCACCTTATCGTCTTCCATATCGTCAAAATATCGCTTGCTTTCTTTTTTCGTCAAATTATAGCTTAAATTGTAAATGAAAAGAATGGCTTGTTTATATGCCATAATCAATCGCAAATTTAAATAAAAAAAACCCGCGGCCAATTATATATTTACAGAGAAACGAAATTCGAAATAGCGCTTGTCGATAAATTACGCCAGTGATATTTCGAAGTCGGAAAATGACGTAATTTTTCGACAATTACATTAAAAACTCAGCTAAAAAAAAATTATTTTTCTCTAGAAAACATTATTTACGTTGGTAAAATCAGGTTTCAACCTTGAAAAAATCCGGTTTTATCTCCGGAAAAAATGCACAATTTATCGTTAATAATTTTTTTTAATGTATCCTTTTTGCAACTTAGCAATTGAATTTTGCATCTTTGAAATTTTGCGCTCCACGCATGTGCATTGAGTGCATGTGCCTAAATGCGGAACTGACTCTTCCCCCTCTAAGTTGTCGATACCTGATGCAACAACGTCAACTTCGGATGCGACAATATACTTGAAAGATCTTCTGGGGTGTAATAATTCACAAAATTATATCCATATCTATATATATAAGTCGGACATTTACCAGATAATTACAAATGATCTAAACGCAAAGATTTGAAGACTCCACTCTCCTCCGACCTCTGCACCTTAAATCAAGTGGGATCATACAGTCATTTTCAATTTGAAAACTCAGCTAAAAAAAAAAAGATGGCCTCTTCCACTGATTCAAAGAAACGGAAAAATCATAAAATTTAAAAGCCCACACACGGAACACCCACGAACCTATACAAGTCGAGTAATAACATTCGAAATAAAACCCTTCCTTTTTTCTCATCGAAGCGCAATATTCGAAATTCGCTCCAGCTGACATTAAAACTGCGAATGAATCACCACCATAAGGCGCGACTTAGACGCTTCGTAAATGTCGAAAAATATTTTATAATTACCAGCGGATTAAATATAACCCGGGACAGTTCATAAAATCCGGCTGGGCACCAGTGGAGCGTAAACAGTTGATATTTCGCAACCTCATAGACTGCTCAAGTCGCTGTAAAAGCTTCACCATCATATGCAATAGACTGACCTTTCGGTGAATTCGTACATTCGAAACTGAACACATCGGCATAACCGAAGGGTACCTGTTGAAATGAAAATAAAAAATATAAACTTTCAACATGCCACAAAATCACACCCACTTCGACATATAGTCGCGGAAATGAGAGAAATGCGCGAAAATGAGGCGATTTATGAATTAAAAGGAGCGCGGATTAGAGACGTTTAAGGCAATAAACAGCTGTAGCGGCAGCACCTTCGGCGGTCGATCACCCACTAACGGCGGCGGCTTCGTTCGACAACTTTAAAGTCAGTAGTTGGGTTGTAGTTTTCTCGTACAAGCGTATCAACGTTTAGTCTTTTTTTTTTTTGGTTCTTTTTCTTTCTTTTAATTTTTTTTTTTTAGATGCGCTGCTAGGCTGAGGCTCGCTCGCTGCTTTTTTAAAATACACGATTTACTGGAAACGTATTTAAAAAATAAAATTTTTAGATATTTTTTTTACCGTATTACGTAGCGATTAGATGAATTTTGTATTGCGTATAGTAGCCGACGAATCCACACTGAAGTAGATAAAGTAGACACCTTCTACGCGGTAAGCTTTTACTAAACGTAACTGAAGTTGAATTTATTAACCACCTGTTATGATTTTTATGAAATATTTTACCCTCGCTGTTTAATTATTAATTTAATATCGGTTCAACGAGCCTTTAATATTAGTTTAACTGGTTGCTTGTCTGTTTTTTATTTTTAATAATCTAATAGTCGCGCGTATACCTAGTTACTCATAGTGATCGCGTGCGAGAGGAACTGGTCAGCTATATGTCATTTTTAATTAGTTCTCATTTCATTATTATAGTCGCATGTACGTGATCTTTTATTTAAATAATTAATTTTTCGTAATAAGGCTACCAAATGGTATCTACGATATTGGAGAATCATCGTACTACCTCCCAATCATCGAATCCTACGATAGCTTCTATATTAATCCTGGTTCTGTCGTAGTTAGTTGCTTCAGTAGAATGGCGGAAAATATGAAAAATAAAATTTCCCGCGTTGTTTCGTCATTCCACAACGGTGTAGATCGCGTCGCCAAATTTACTGACCAGCATCGTCAACAGGTGGGCAATGCAGGTATTATAAAAATATCACAGTACCTATACCTACCTATGTAATTATCGGAAATTAATTCGCTAATAACATCCTTCGTTGCATTCATTTTACTCTCTTCTAAATATCGAACCGATAAAATCATTAATAATTTTCCATTTTTGAGGAATGCGAAATGCTTAAAATTCTCCAAGGTATCGTCGCAATAAGGAAATTCAAGCCGCTAATGTCAAATAAAGATCGAATACGCGACGCCAGCTATTAAAAGACGAATCGAATGGAAATTGTGGTCTTCGGATAACGGATATCGGTTATGCCGACGTTCGAATTGATAGTATTTGAGGTTAGGTTTATTTTCCACAGCTAGCCCCAAAGGAGAGGTTTCGGTGGAGGTGAATTTTTAATACCATTTGGCCAAAGTCACGCGTCAGATAAACGGACAGGTTGGTGATAGATTTAGATTATAGGGGTAGCGAAGTCGCACCTTTAATCTCGTAACCAGCTCGCAGTTTCCAATTAACGTAATGGGTATCGCGTGCTGCGACTCGGCTTATAAAGTTTATTATTTTCAACTATGGCCATCTAAACGGCAAAGTTCGGTGGTAATTGTTTGAATTATCAATTCGTGTATTTTTATTAGCAATGAGGGTGAAAAGAATAGGAAAGCGGGGAAATTCTAAGAATTACGAAACAACGTCGTGATTGAATCTTTTATCAATATTTACACAATAGTCTCAATATATATGTATAGTTATATTTTATATGGTACAAAATAGTGAACTGTTATTTGCGACATTTTACCTTCGATAGTGTTCAACGTAATTCAATAAAAGTGACGGATTTTTTTTCTACTTGATTGAGAACTCCTTCGAGGCAGGAATTCGCAATCTCTTATACTCCTTATTACGTACTACCGATGAGAAAACAATCGTTTTCGACTTTTGTACAGGGTGTTTCACTTCAATATCAACTCCTTCATGATACATATAGGGCTATTTATATGACATTCATGTTCGATATTTTGCTCAACCTAATCGCTGAAGGGGCTAAGACACAGAGATCATAATTTGTTTACCTTAGTAATGACAAATTAAAAAAAAACTTATTTCATCATTCAAGTTTGATGAAAACATCAGAGGTGATAAAGCGAAACGTTAATTTGTTCTGTTCTATTTATTTTTTATTTTTTTCATGATGAATCGTTCTGTTCTGGTTTTGTTCAATTTAGATTTGTTTCTTCCTTCTGTTCCATTCTGTTATCAATTTATCAGTTTTTTTTTTGTTTTGTTCGGTCCGTTCATTTGCTTTGTTTTGTTTACTCATTTTTTTTTCGAGGTGAATTGTTCTGTTCTGGTTCTATTCAATTTTTATTTTGTTTCTTTCTTCTGTTCCGTTCTGTTATCAATTTATCAGATTTTTTGGTTTTGTTCTGTCCGTTCATTCAATTTGTTTTGCTTACTTACGTTCTTTTTTTTTTTGAAGTGAATTATTCTGTTCAATTTTGATTTGTTTCTTGTTTTATTCTGTTCTTGTGTATTTTCATTTAATTCATTCATTTTGTTCTGTTCTGTTCTTGTTTTGTTGAATTTTGATTTGTTCTTTTCTTCTATTACCTACATTCTAGGTATTTTCTTTTCATGTTATTTTATTTTCATCTGTTTCGTTCATTTGTTTTGTTTCCTTCGTGTTCATCTTTTTTCACAATGAATCGTTCCCTTCAAGTTTTCTTCAATACTGATTTGTTCGTTTCTTCTATTATATTCTATTCATTTTCATCTTGCTCCGTTTTGTTCTGTTTTTCCCTTTAGGTTCACCTTTTTTTACGACGAATCGTTCTGTTCAAGTGTTATTCAATACTGATTTGTTCGTTTCTTCTATTACATTTTATTCTGTTTTCATGTTGCTCCGTTTTGTTCTGTTTTGTTCCTTTTATGTTCACAACTTTTTTTTTTACGATGAATCGTTCTGTTCAGGTTTTATTCAATACTGATTTGTTCATTTCTTCTATTACATTCCATTCTGTTCTCATGTTGCTCAGTTTTCTTCGCTTCATGTTCACCATTTTTTTTTTTTTTGCGATGAATCGTTCTGTTCAGTTTTATTCAATACTGATTTGTTCATTTATTCTGTTCCATTCTGTTCTGTTCTATTCTATTATATTCTATTTTATTTTATTCCGCCATTATCATTTTTTTTTCGTTTTGTTCTAGTCCATGTAATTTTTAATTGAAAATTGGCTTTTTATCTGAAAAATTATATTTACCTAGTTTTAAAAAAAGTTGAACAATAACGAGTAAGCAAGATTTCTTCTCTTAAATAAAAATAAAAATATGAAAAATATAATATTTATCTCACAACTGCGAGTCACTAGTTAAGAACTTAATTCAGCACGACTACAAAGCGCTATAATGATATAAAAAAGAAGTGCACTATGGTCAATTTGCTGATGTCAACTACATGAACAATAATTGAACAATGAATTTATGTTTTGTTATGTTCTGTTCATATTATCTGCTGAAAAGGGTGATTTATTGTGTTCTTATTGGTTCAAGAAAGTAATAATTTATTCTCTTCGGGCTTTCGTTCGTCATGAACGGAAAAAATTTTCCCATTATTGTTCTATTCAAACCTTTTACTGTATGGTAATACATTTGTTTGCACGGACATGAAGGGTGCATAGTGTAATATTACTAGAAAAAAACAAAAAAAGTGTGAGCAGGGAGGGGCTAGATGGAAATAAACAATGTAAAAAGGTGTCAATCTGTCAAAAACGATGCATTTTGCAGATAACTTTGAAAGATGCTATCCCCACTACATGATGTAGAATTGTAGATGGATATACCTCCTAGATAGTTTTGATGGCCAAAAAAGTCAGTTTCTGTTATAAATTGTTTCAAAGAATTTTTTTCTTGAAACTTCTTTCAGTAAATCTGAACGTAGTGGAATATTACTCGTTTGACTAAAAAATGTAGGTAGTTTATCAAATGTGATAATACTGACACACATCCTTCGCTAAAAATTTTTGTCTGTACTCAGTCATAACTAATTTTTGATTAGCTTCAAAATGACATTCACTCAACTTTTGAGAGGGATTGGAAGGTATCGTAAAACCTTAAAATTTTCGATTTGAGTTTCACATGATCAAGTATAGACATTAAGGATAACAACATATCAAATTTCAATTTTCCAAAACAATTTTGACACAAGTTACAATAAAAAAGGGCTTTTTGGGGAGATTTTAAGTCATACAATTTCATTACATCTTCTAAATCTTTTCCCCAAATCAGCTTACAAAGCTTAAAATTTGTATACGGAGTTAGTTGACGACCAAAAGGTGATCGCTTAATTTTTCATCAAAGTCAATCAAAAATAGCGGATGGTTAAAACCTGAGGAAGGTTTGAGAAGCCTTAAAAGCTCAAAGTTGAAGAATGCATGAAACAAATATGAGGAAATTACCGTATTTTTACATAATTCTTTACACTTTTCATCTTAAATTCTCCCTATCTATCATCTTCACTATTGCACATTGCAAATTTTTTCTCGCAATTTTATGCGGAACTGCCTGCATAGAACGGCATTTATCAAAAGCTTGGGTTTTTTTGGTGGTAAATGATGAAATAAAAATTCTCAAAAGACACAACTACAAGTAAAACAATTTTTATTCAACGTTTGGATCACAACCCCTTTAATAAATAAGATAGGCAAACCATGATATACGTACGGTGTCAAATAAGTTGCCCAACATGGGATAAGTAGGAATTCACATTAAGATGAAGCACTCTGTATTCATACAATCTTATCGTAGACTTTTTCGTGTCAGTTCTCACTAATTTGTAGCCACTGTTTATAAATCGAATGCTTGAATCTTGTTTTCTCCATCTCTTCTCTCACAAATATCATTCGAAGGAAGAAATAAATTTATTGCTGAATTTCCCACGAAATTCGTATGATATTGTGGGTTTCTATTTTGGTATTTTCTGAACCTGGTTGTGGTTGTTTATATTAAGTATGTAGTGTTACGATTTTCATAGAGTACAGTCCTCTATTTATGTTAAAATCCTCTTACCACCATTCTCGACGTGTGATATGAGCTGGATTTGATACGTTGGTATTTCATTATTGAATTGTCAGAATCATAAATCTGTTAGATGGCACAAAGTAAAAGAGAAGTGCTTTGAGATGAATATTGGTTTCGCGGTACGCCAACTTTCGCTTAAGTCTCGACATCTCATAAATGAAATTATAATCCGCGAGTAAATATTTTAATATTACCTCAGATACCGCAGTCGGTTTCACTTTTCGTGAAAAA
The DNA here is from genome assembly GCA_009761765.1 of Phenacoccus solenopsis. Lineage (NCBI taxonomy): Eukaryota > Metazoa > Arthropoda > Insecta > Hemiptera > Pseudococcidae > Phenacoccus > Phenacoccus solenopsis. The sequence goes on along the minus strand of CM019754.1, from coordinate 34,898,368 downwards.
AAAAAAAACAGAAAGTTAATCGTAAATGCTATTTTGAAATTGAATTCTCACTCTATGGCGTGGAATTGGACAAGATGTAGAATAAAACGTTGGCTTTTTCACGAGATAAATTTACATTCGTTTAAACTCGAAATTGAAAATTTATTCGGCTATTGCGAAGAAGAGAATTTTCGTGATAAATTAGCCTACGCACCTTAAACGCGTAAATATTTATGAAGAATTAAAAAAAGTAAACTCGCTAGCGAGATTGGCTGAATTTTTATTCCGTCGGTGTGTTTTAATTTACATCCGAGTACGAGACGCGATTGAGAAAAATTAAATTCGACGGATTATGTTACCATGGTTATCGCCTACTGTTGCTTTGTCCCATCACCATTATACCAATCGAATTAAGCTCGACTGCTCGATAGCAGCGTCGATATGGTGAGAAAGATAAGACGAGAAGAGCTTTTTATATCCACGTCGCATGAATTCCACATCATATCTTCCAAAAAAAAGAACATAAGACACCATTGCGCCAACTTGGTATTACATTCTTTTTTCATATATCCGAGCCGTTTTCTAAAAGTACTGAAGTTGGCGAACGAACATGAAATACGAATTTACTAGCAATATTTCACCGCCAGCGAGTTATTTATCGCACGGATCCTCCATTCTGATGATATAATTCGTTTATCGCGTTTCACCTTCGGATATTAAACAAATTCCTATTAAATTCAATTTTCGATTCGAAATCTCGTAAAGGCCTGATACTGGTATTGGGCTAATTATACTAACTTAGCTGAAAAAAACTATAAGAATTCGTGACGTCATGCTATAAAAAATTGAAAATATCGAGAAAAACTTTTGGCATTAAATAAACATGAAAGCAAAAGTCATTGTAAATGATTCGAGAGCTTTTGAAAAAAAAAAATAAATAAATAAAAAAAAACTGTAAATGAAAAATTGTGTCGAGATAATCGAAAAGAACTTTTACACCGTCGAAGCAAAGACGTGAAATACTATAGGCTATACATTTGAAAAACTTGTTAATGGTATGGCACTGGTATCTCTGTTGGAAATAATTTAAATAATTTCACCCATTTTATTTATTCGCTGAATTTAATGAACAACATGTACCCTCAACGTGGAAATGAATTTTCTTAAGTGCTTCTTTTGGTTAGCTGGTAGGCAACTTATATGGAACAGTTGAACACATTTATATATCAATGTGTTTCTTATATTAGTTGCTCATCAGGGAATCTGTGACTATACAAACTCAATTTAAGCTCTATAGAATTGTTTTCATCAACAACTTAAATGAATTTAGAAAACAGATTTACAAAGATAGGTACCTACCAAACACAAACACATGTGATAAAGGCTTATTAGATTTTCTCATTGGCTATTTGAAACCAATAGAAAAATTTGTGCAATTCCTTAGTGGTCAGACAAAGTGATGTAATCTATGACCAACTCGAATAACAGGGCGAACCAGGAATTATTGACAACATCGCATGAATCCGAAATCGTAGGCCCATGCGTGTATGTTTATAATGAACCCACGAGCTGATACTGGTGTTGCCAACTTGTGTTGTTTGGCCTGTAATTCAAGTCGGTTATGCATAATCTAATCATATACTACTTGTAGAACCTGAATTTACAATGTACACAGAGCTGGGGCGATCTAAATCGCAGATGGGACCTACGAAGAATCATATTCAGAATCAGAATCTTTTGAAAAAAGAATCGTGTTTTGTGAATCAGCTTCCCAAAATGAATGAATCGCGTGTTCACAATTCTTTTTATGGTTCTGCGATTCCTTCTTTTTCATCTATGCACATTATTTTTTTATATTTCATTTATAGTTCTGAAAATCCTAAAAGCCTAAAAAATTGAGCTTAACTTGCTGTGAATTCAATAATTCATCATCGATGGATTTCATCATTCGCATAATAGACAGAAGAATAAGGTGTTAAACCTGGTTAATAGTGGAGACTGATGCGATGAAAAATAAAAGAATCGTAAAGGAATCGCAAAGAAATTAGAGAAAAATCCTAGTCTGCATTAGATTCGGAATGCGATTCAATGTTTAACTGATTGCTGCAAAAGAATCGGATTCTTTACACCAAAAAATCGCCCCAGCTCTGAATGTACACGACCGCACTCGACAACGGACAACGTCAGACTGCATGATACGGACGATAGAGTAGCCAGATTTTAAGAAGTGTTGCCACTACAAAAAATATGAAAATAAAAAAGTTATTTGATTTTGTTTTTCCAAAAAATATATTTTTCAGATTAAAACAAAAATTGTTAATCGATATTTCAGTGAGTGTTATTTCAAATCATTAAAGAGCACAGGGCATACAACTCACGAGATTTTATCAGTACGAAAAATTACGACTATACACGAAGTTTCGCTACCTACCAGTCAGCATTATCCCTCGACCATATACTATGAACTGCTAATTCCTTTGACTACATACTAGATGGACCGAGCTAGCAACAAGCAAATGTCAACCCAAAAACGGTGATACATTACACAGATTTTCTCAGAACATTCGAGACTAAATTCTAAATACGCTTGCGCAAATTTATTTCACGCTAATAGTGCGGCAATGGGACATCGATAGTACTGCTCAAAATCAGAATAACATGAAAGTGATAAAGACTTCAGGCATGCGCAAGATATAAAGTTGCAACCAGTGTTCCAACTCTGATGCATATGATGTTTCACCGCAGTTTTCCAACACGTAACTCGGTCCATCTAGTATATATTCAAAGGCTAATTCGTGGTAGAAACTGAATCCAACAACAATAATAGTTGGATGCGCTAACGCATGCGTAGTTTCAGTTTCCTTATCAACTTATACAGTCATGATTCACTGAAATAATTATTAATATGCTTTCTTTAATGTAATTTTAATTATTGAGTATTATTAATGAAATTAAATTAGTAGTTGATATTGATTTAACATTCTTATCATTGAAAATTTCGATGCGTTTTCATTTTTATTCTTGAAATACCACTACGCATGCGCGAGCGCATCTATGATATTGCTATATTGTTTGCTTCACTTTGGTGTTCGTTTCTGTACGACAATTAGCAGTCTATAGTATATGGTCGAAGGCATTATCAAGTACTAGTATGATGGTCTGGTGAAACTGCAAAATTGTAGATACCGGATAAAAATTATCTAAGTCGGTTTTATAATTTACGCATTTTTCCTTTTTTTTGAAAAAGATAATTTCTAACATTATTTTGCGTTTAATGCAGGGCTGTAAAACCTGAACCGAACTAGCACCGAATGAACCCAGGACGAACCAAAACAAAAATGAACCTGGAACCGAACCCAGAACCAAAACCCGAACAAAATGATACGGTTCCGGCTTCTTATATATTTTCTTTTTTTAGTTTCGCAGTTTTCATTTCATGATTAATTGACCATTTACTCTTGTGATAATTGAGGAGTGAGGACTAAGAGGTATTTAAAAAAAAAACTGAAAAATCTTCAAAGTCTGAAAACTCAACTTTCAGAGAACAAATCGACTTCAAAAACAATAGAACTTTAAAGCTCCACTTTTATTTATCCTCCAAATTTGGAATCAATAATTATGTCAAATTGTCAAATTTATTCGAGTCATCATTGGAGAACTAAAACTGAACAAAACAAACAATAAGATAAAAACTATATTGAAGATTGAACGCATAAGTGATACACTTCACTTTTTAGAATACGAGTGTAAAGTCTATTCAAAATACAATATCATTATAATTTTTTTATTCCACATCTAAATTAACAAATAATTATTTTTCTCTCTTCAGTTTTCACTTCAAGTTTAAGGCTATTTTCCACTAGGCCTTAGACCAGGGAAAACCTAAATAGAATCATTATTAAAAAAAAATTGGATTCGGAAAATCCCGGAACCAAAACAGTTTTGGGACCGAAACCAGAACTACAATGGGAACCACGAACGTTCCGATTTTACAGCCCTGGTTTAATGGCATTTCTTTTCTATGAAGGATCTTCACATTACCGAAAGCATAAGACTCACAATACCGGGTGTCTATTCGATTCGGGTGCCCTAGAGCGCTAAAATCCCTAACATAATGTTGTTAATTATAATTATTACATAAATGGGTACACTATATGAGATTCGTAATATAATAATTCAAAGCTAAGAATTTTGAGATTTTTCATGTTATTAACGAGGCAACCAATTAACTGAATAGCCATTTTAGGGAATTTTGCGTTTAAGGGTACCCGAATCGAATAGACACCCGGTATATGACAATTAAATAATTTTGTGAACTTGAGTACACAATGACAAAAATGATTTCTAAAATGAGAAAAAATTAATGAAAAATAATTTCCTAGTTCGTTATTTCGAGGAATCAATGAACATCCAAATATTAAATCGATTTTTTAAAAAAAAGTTAAAAAAATAAGAAAAGGAGTAAACCAAATTATGTGCTCAAATACTCAGTGTATTTTTTTCCCAGTAATTAAGTAACGCCAAGTCCGTTTCTAATAACTGAATTATTTATTTGAAAGCATAAAGCTTCCAACCAATTGAAAATTCAGAAATAATTTCATCAAAAAGTTAAAATACGCAGTTTGTCAAAAAAAGAAAAAAAAAAGAAAAAACATATAATTACCACAAAATGCAAAAAACTCTCCAAACCTACCATCAATTTTTCAAACGTAATTTAAGCACGAGCTTACACTGCGACACTTGAACTCTACATTAACCTAGACGCATCGTTGATTTACTTCACGCCCTGTAGATCTTATATCGATAAGCGGTATAGTACGTCCGAGAAAATATGAGGAACAGCTATTTATACAACATTATGACGATACAGCCGGATTTCCAAATACATGTTTTAGCCTTTCGGTGTTATTCCCCATTCGTGCGGAGTATCGCGTGATGAATTTTTTGGGGTACTAATAGCTTGATGATATAATATTCCATTCGGTTCGGTTGTACTTTAGTATATGGTGCCAATAAACCTATAGTGTTCGGTAGACTACAATTACACCCTCGGTTGCAAAAATTCAATTACCGGGTGTAAATATTTTAACAAAGGTAGACCATATTTTCATAGGCATTAGTATTAGTATATGGACCTAGCACTCATGACAGTGGAGGCTTTAATAAGTGTTTTGAGGAAAAAATTGAGATAAACAATAGATTAGAAAATTAGCATACTAGTGTCACTTCTCCTTCATAATTTTATAGCCGACATTTCTTCGCAGTTGGAAAAATAAGTTCGAAAATTATCGTAAATCTTCGTCGTTTATGTATCGTGTCACATTTCACCGAGGGAAAAAAATCGTCATATCGCGTAATTTGATAAAAGGAAACAATATGGTCTATTTTTTGATAATAAATAATTCATCGCGCGAATTTATCGTAGCTACTCGATTTTCACGCTACGCTTTTGTGTCAAAACTCACGTTTACTTGTAGAATATCAAATGAAAAAAGCAGGAAAAGTAGACCAAATATATCTACAAACAAATACCAGCGAAAAGACAACAGAAAAATTTACGATAGCGAGTAGCATTAAGGAAAACGTAATGTCTCAGTATGGCGAAATTTACGCGTTCAAAATTGCCTCAGTCGAGTTTGGGTATCGAAATTGACAGTATAACTTTTATCCGGCTCCATGTTTTATTTATTCTTGTCAACTTATGAAAAGTGATAGCAAAACATACTCGTATATGGGTACTTCACACGAACTGACACTGAGAGTTAGACCGATAAACTAAGGTTTGTTAAAATATGCCACCGCATGGATCAAGATTGTTTGTTATGAGTTGAAATGTGCCTTAAAGTAGTACATTTTATTTTCATAAAAATACCAAAAATAAAATTTAAAAACATAAACAGCTCTACTGCATTATTGGAGCTGAGTTTTTAATTGGAGACAGTTTAGCTTTGCACAAATTTTTCGAAATGCAAATTTTTAGAAATTTTCAAAGAATTTAAATTCTCAAATTTTGTTCTAACACTGTAAAGATGAACATTAACCTATAGCACACAGCTGAAATTTTTGAAGCCTATTAATTTCAGTTTCACAACAATTTTGTTATTCACCCATCATCTGTTTTTGAAAGAGATATAAAATCGATCTATTCTAATACTACAACCACTCAGTGTAATTATACCAGGTAACGCAATTCTGTTATTTTCCAAACATGGCGTGTTCGCACATCACAACTCGGTGACCGTTTAATTTAGATAAAATTTCCTAGTTCCGTGCAAAAGTCGATCGTTATTTTAAATATGGTGTGGTTACCTGTTCTGTTATCATTTCTCGACACGAATGAAGATCACATACATGCGATGAAAAAACCCGTACTCTTTAAACCGTAGCTCTAGGTATTACAGACGTATAAAGCAAAAATGTGCATGAGGAATGTCAGAATAAAACACCGAGGGCTAAGAAGGAGGACCAATATTTTATATGAATCGATGAAGCAAAAAATATTTTTCTAGTTCAGTTTTCAATTAAAACCATATAGCTATTACAGCCTAGTTGATTGTGAAAAACAGAGGACGTGGAAGGATGAGGCTTTCATATTTATTTGTTCGCAGCTATTTGCAATCATCTATCACTTGCAGCATTGGCAAGTAGGTATGCATGAAAATCGCTCAAACTTTGGTGAGAGCAGGGACTATAGAGGTGGAGTTGAGGTTCGAGGTAGGGCTGATGATCAAAATGATGATTTTGTTTTGTTTTGTTCTGTTCTGTTCTGTTCTATTCTATTCTATTCTATTCTGTTGTTCTTTTCTATTGTGTTCTGTTCTGTTCTGTTCCATTCTGTTCCATTCCATTCTATTCCGTTCTGTTCCATTCCATTCCATTCCGTCCTGTTCTATTCTATTCTATTCTATTCTGTTCCATTCTGTTCTATATTCCATTCTGTCCTGCTCTATTCTGTTCTATTGTGTTACATTCTATTCCATTCTATTCTATTCTATTCTATCCTATTCCATTCCATTCTGTCCTCCTGTTCTATTCTGTTATATTATGTTTCACTCTGTTCCGTCTTATTCTGTTTTATTCTATTCTGTTCCATTCCATTCTGTCCATTTATTATTGTTGAGAAACATCGAGAGAGAATGAAAATATTTACTAATAAATATTCAGAAATATAAAAATTTGCAAGTTCAAATTCTGTCGATGCCATTGCTCGATGTTAATGACATCGTGAGCTATGAAAAAAAAAAAAAAAAAAAAAAAGGAAAGATACCGTAATATTGCAGTATTCACGATGAGCAAAAAACCTGTTCTGTTTTGCTCTGTTCTGGTTTATTTGTTCAAAATATAATTTTGTTCTGTACTGGTTATTGTTCATTATGAACTATAATTTTAGAGTTCTGAATTATTCAGTGTTATTATATTCCGGTCAAGTTCACTAACCCTAGTTCGAAGTAACCTTGCTGACTCTCAGTTGGAGGTAGACAGCTGAAGAGCCCTCATCAATCGTGATCTTCGGAGATGGGAGCTGCGGAGGTGACTCTGATTTTTTCTCTAATTTTCAATGATTTCTTATATATTAGTATCAATTCGAAATATTTCTGTTGCTTTTAGACGAATCGGTCGAGTTTTTTCGCATTGTGTAATCCTTATTTGGTGTGTTTCAGCGCTATGATTCCGTGAGAGGCAGCGTGCATTTTGGTTTCGTGATTTGATTTTTTTAGAAAATTAAATTTCTCAGTTTTTACACTAGTACAACTTCTGGCTTAGCTGAGTTAGGGGGAAACCCTTTTTTGTTTATCTAAATTACAAATTCTTATATGCATTTTGAGTGAAGTTGGGCCAAAAAACTGTTTTTGGATGAGGTTTTGAGTAACAAAATATTTTAAATCTTATATGACAAGTAAACGACTCAAGTTCTGAACAGTATACATTACTGATTTTTGGGAAGAACAGCCTATAGGCATAAAAATTTGAAACATTATTAGCAAATCTGAATAACAAGCCTCATTTCAAAATTCTGCACAGTAATGCTGCATGGCTGCTCACTTTTTCCCCCTTTTACTATCAATTTTTTTGCGGGATTTTATTTTTATTAAAAAAAAGTAAACTTCTAGGATTTCTAGTCCTGTCAGCTCTTTTAATAAAATCTGTGCTCAAGATAATCTACCTTCTTTGCCTCTCATACTCGATAACCTTACGTCCAAATCTTGTATGATTTGTATTATTGTATTCGAAAACTAAATGGAAAGTTTCACCCATTGTGAATTTATAAACGAATTCATACTTTGAATAGCTCCGAACATATAAGGTCACCTAGACTGAAACATCGTAAAATAAGTCACTACCCTTCACCCTGCACAAATACCAACTCGAGACTCGGTAAAGCATAAAAACGAAGGAACATCTGCTTCCAAACGGCACCTGAATGCGAATACTACATTAAATTGTATTCATTCCTTTAACAAACTATTCGCTGATTCAACTCGACGAACCTAAAACTTTCACATAGCGCGGAAAAGTTACAGAATAAAGTTGAAATTGAAAATTTTCCATACGCATAAAAAAACTATCATCTTATAAGAACAATTAAAAGGAAAAAAATGTTGCATATCGGTTTCCATCTGTCTCATTATGTTCTTTATTTTTAGGTACGCTTTTTCCCGTCGTTTTTTCGCGCCAACTTTCGTACGCTATTTCCATTACCATTAGTTTTTGACTTCCTGTTGCTTCCTCGTAGCCAGTTTCCGTTTCGTTTTTGTCGGCTTTTCAACATTCTTGTTTACTGTTGCTTTCAGACGAATCGGTCGAGTTTTTTTGTATTGTGTAATCCCTATTTGGTTCGTTTCAGCGCGATAATTCCGCGAGAGGCAAGGTGCATTTTGGTTTCGTGATTTGATTTTTTTAGAAGATTAAATTTCACAGTTTTTACACAAGTACAACTTCCGGCTTAGCCGGATTAGGGGGAAACCTTTTTTTGTTTTGTTTTGTTCCTGAAAAAACATGCTTTTTCGATTTGTCTTCGTAATGTTTTGATGCGTACTAATTTTGTGAGAATTCTTTTTGATGATGGTAACAGTTCTATTGTGATTTTTGTTTCGATTTTTCAACAGTAATTGCTTCTCTTTTTTTTTTTCGTTTTACACACCTGCTCTGGAATGAGTAATTAAAAGTCTATTCAAGCGTTGAATGTTCGAGAGACGATATTTCTACCCCTTTTAAATAAGAACGCTGAGAGGAAAGGTGTGTCATTAGGGCAATCTAAAAAGAATATAGGAGATGGAAAGTCATAAATTTTTCACTTCGTGTTTAAACATTAAGTGAAGTACAAAATATTGGAAAATGATGAAAAAAATTAGATAAATTGTTGAAAAATGAAGGAATATTGAAAAAAATAAAAAGTTCAAAAACAAGAAATTCAACAGGAATTAATGAAAATAGGAAAGAGTTGAAAAAATTTAAATAATTCAAAAATGAAATAAAACCTATTATTCAAACAGAGTTTTAATTACGATTTGTTTACCTACATTAGCAGATAATATTTCCACGTAAACTCTTCAACCACACAAGACTCATTCACGAGCCAATACAGAAACAACATGTACAACCATGTACCGTCATAAAATTTTATAAAAATCATGATTTCATTTTCGTTACACTTTGGGTACACTTGTTTCCTTCCCATGAACGGATAGGTCATACGTGTAAACGACCTTTTTTTATTTGTTTTAAGGAATACTACACAGTGACGAAGTGTTCGCAAAACTTGCCGAATCAACAGGTATATTAGTGCTTTTCACTTACTCTTTCGTATTCATGAATGAAATCGCGAATATTTCTCTCATACGAGGTGTATCGAAAAAAGTAAAAAAACATTTTTTTTTGGCATTTCCAAGAACAGCTTTTCGCAAATTTTGAGCGATTTTCATTCATACGTGGGGACGTAGAATATATATGTGACCCTGTTCGAAGAAAGAGATCTAGTGTGTAAAAACAATTTTATATAAGCATTTTAGTACTACTTTGGATGATTTCTCCACTGTAGATGCCCCGAATCCATGGTACTCCTATTTGTCCTATTTATACCTCCACTGAGGTATTATGCGGAGATTATGCGACTGAAGAAAATGGCTTCGTGTAAAAATAATTTCTTCAAACACATTCATGAAAAAGTTTAAATATCGGTAAAAACTTTGAACCCGTTGTTCTCGTAAAAATGTTTTTCACTTCAGGCCCCTTTTCTAGGGCAGGGTCACATACACAAAATGTTAATGATCAGTGATCACAAATGTTCTGAAAAAGATATGAAGACAATAGACTTAAAAAACAATAGGACTCGTACGTTTCATACCATCTATGCACCTATATCCTAAATTTGGAGTCAATCCATCATGTTTTACTTGAGTTATAGACCGAAAATGAAAACACAGAACTTCCAGAGAACAAAATATACCAAATATTAGACTTTTACCTTTGAGTTCATTTTTTTGGGAAAACTACGAGCTTTCATGAAAACTATATGAGAACCAAAGTTGTAGAGGTTGAAATTTGCAACGAATCAATTGCTATTCATTTTTCTCTCCGACCCGCGATTCTTAAGACAAAAAAAACTAAAAAAGCTTGCAAGTTCAAAAGCTCAACTTTTGGTGAACTTTCATTAAAAATGGATAGATTCCAAGTTGTAATGAATGAAATTTCCAATAACATTTTGTCATACTTTTTTTTACGATCCTTCCTTCCTGACATATTTTCTCTAAGCTGAAAAAGCTTTCAAGTTCGAAAGCTAAACTTTTGGTGAACTTTCATGAAAAAAGGATGAAACAAAAATTGTAAAGACGAAAATTTCTTACAACTTTGTTCTTATACATTTTTTCTTTGCGACCCATCATTCCTGAGATATTCACGAAAACTGAAAAAGCTTCGAACTTGAAAAGCTTAACTTTTGGCAAATTCTCATGAAAAATTGATAGGTTCCAAGTTGTAATAAATGAAATGCTCTGTAACATTTTCCAATACATTTTTAACGACCCTTCCTTCCTGAGATATTTTCACCAACCGGAAAAAGCTTTCAAGTTCAAAAGCTAAACGTTTGACAAACTTTCATGAAAAATGGATGAAACCAAAATTTTAAAGAATAAAATTTCCTACAGCTTTGTTCTTATACATTTTTTATTTATGACTCTTCCTTTCCGAGATATTTGCAAAAAAGCTGAAAAAGCTTCAAAGTTCAAAAGCTCAACATTAGGTGAACTTTCATCAAAAATGGAATGAAATTCCTAAAGCTTTGTTCTCATACATTTTTCCTTTATGAACCTTCATAGTCGAAATATTTGCAAAAAAAAACTGAAAAAGCTTCGAAGTTCAAAAGCTCAACTTTCAGCGAACTTTCATGAAAAATTGATGGATACTAAGTTGTAAAAAATGAAATTTTCTATAACATTTTCTAATACATTTTCTCATACATTTTTTTTACGACCTTTCTTCCTGAGATATTTTCACCGAGCAGAAAAATCTTTCAAGTTCAAAAGCTCGACTTTCGAAAAACTTTTGTGAAAAATATATGAGACTAAAATTGTAGAGAATGCAAAATTTTCTACAGCCTTGTTCCTATGCATTTTTTCTTCATGATCCTTCATTGTCGAGATATTTGCAAAAAACTGAAAAAGCTTCGAAGTTCAAAAGCTCAACTTTCAATGAACTTTCATTAAAAATGGATAGATTCCAAGTTGTAATGAATGAAATTTCCAATAACATTTTCTCATACTTTTTTTACGATCCTTCCTTCCTGAAATGTTTTCTCTAAGCTGAAAAAGCTTTCAAGTTCGAAAGCTCGACTTTGGAAGAACTATCATGAAAAATGGATGAAACCAAAATTGTTGAGAATGAATTTTCCTATAGCTTTGTTTTTATACTTTTTTCTTCATGACTCTTCATTCCAGAGATATTTGCAAAAAGCTGAAGAAGCTTCAAAGTTCGAAAGCTCGACTTTCGCTGAACTTTCGTGAACAATGAATAGAACCAAAATTGTTGAGAATGAAATTTTCTACAACTTTATTCCTACATATTTTTTCTTTACGATCCTTTATACCCAAAATATTTGCAAAAGACTAAAAAAGTTTCAAAGTTTGAAAAACAATTGGGCGCTTCGTCTCCACTTTTTTTACCAATCTTCCAAATTTTGAGTCAATCCCTCATGTTTTATTCTAGTTGTTGTCGGTGAAGGAAAATTAAACAAAAACAAAAAAACCATAGTGAACATGAGCGGATATTACTCAAAAATGAAGTCCACTAAGAACACATACTCCTCGAAAATGTATAAAATATAACTTCGCACAATAATTTAATGACTTGAAGAAAATATCAATCAGGGATATACACGTACGATTTCAATTTTCAATTCCATAATTCTATATTATCCATCGATATTATTTTCCAAGTATTCCAATCAATTACATTCCAACTGATGGATAGATACTGTTTACCTAGAAATTACATCCTACTCATTATTCCTCTTCGTTGTAACGCTTTTTACCTACTTTCATTAAATTAAAGCGTAATCAACGCCTACGACGTTGCGAGCTAAATAAAATTATATTCGAAAGCGCTGTAGAGGAATATGCTTTTGCGGAAAAGAGCGACGAAAATAATACCACGAAAATAATACCATTTAATATTAATCAGGGATATACACGTACGATTTCAATTTCCAATTCCATAATTCTATATTATCCATCGATATTATTTTCCAAGTATTCCAATCAATTACATTCCAACTGATGGATAGATACTGTTTACCTAGAAATTACATCCTACTCATTATTCCTCTTCGTTGTAACGCTTTTACCTACTTTCATTAAATTAAAGCGTAATCAACGCCTACGACGTTGCGAGCTAAATAAAATTATATTCGAAAGCGCTGTAGAGGAATATGCTTTTGCGGAAAAGAGCGACGAAAATAATACCATTTTGAAGAAATCGCTCGAACGTTATCTCGGCCCACGTTGCGAAAACTTAGCGGTCGCTATTCATCTTATCTAAAGAGAGCGAAAAAGTTGCCTATTCGATTCGCCGTAAATACAAGCCCTGATAAATTGCGCGCGGTTGATCAGTACGAAAGTTGTGTTTAATTAGAAAACTTGTCCGTTCGATTAGTCATATAAAAGTCTGAGTTGATGAGCCGAAACTTAAAATATTTATCAAATTTGCGGTACAACTTGGACGGTTGAAATTTGCCGACAATCACGTACCGGTGCAAAATACAGTTGGCAATGGAATACAGAATATCTAATTAGCTATCGTAACTATCGACGGGATTTCTAGCATCGTGAAATTGAATGGTCTACGGTCTACGTAACGTTGTACGAGAGGGATTTGATATTCTATCTCGCGCATATTTCATGAGGAACGCGCGATAACGATTATCGTGGCTTAGTTGTCGAAGGTTTCTTAATTTTTTACGTCTTTTTCGATATACTTTTGATTTGGCAATTGAAACGCGTATACAGAAAGTTGTGCTCTAGTTTGAGCTCGTACGAAATAAATTAATTAAGCGAGACTTCCGTGCGGGTAGCTGGTACGGTGGAATGATATAAATTCAAATTTCAGTCATATCGAATCGACCAACAACAGCGTGGAAACGTGCAAAGATTTTCTTAATCCGTGCACGTACTAGAAGGGTATGCGAATGGAAACCGCAGCTTTAATATGAAAATAAATCAACCATGTTGGCTCGCTCGGCTATAGCCTTGTATCTGCTACGGCAAGGCGCGTATCAAATGAATACCAACATCGCGTCCAGACAGTTCGCCAGTCGCTTAACTTAACGGTAATTAAAAAGCCGTCTGTTTCGAGCATTTGGCCAAATGAAGCAACCATTTCGACTTGATGACGGGTATTGTTTATGTTTTCGAAATGAGGTATTTTTTTTCCCTTTATCTTCGCCCCTCTAATAAGACTTCGTAGAGCGAATTTAACTTTTCAATGGGTAATTTTCCGTGTTTATTTGAAATCCTCGAATAAAAGATGTTTTCCTTCGTAATTACCGAGCTATACGAATGAGAATTTTTACAGTATTTTTCACGATTTCTTTTTCCTTTTCGCTAAGGATTTTTTTTATCTTTTTTCCATTTGTTCGAGGCTTCCTCCCAGCGGTGTTGTTTTTCCGCACGTCCAAGTACAACAGTTTGGCCGACGATCGATATAGTCTGACGTAGTATTTCAGAATTCCTAGTAGATTAATAATAACCCTAAAGGCTTATAGTCATCGGCGTCGTCCCTTTAAAAATTTCCAAATAAACGATAGAAAGCCAGAAACGGTGAAATTCGACGTTACCGACGACCTCTTTCGTATTAAATGAAGGGTATTTTAAATTTCTCCGCGTAATCTAAATTTCAAATTTTTTTTTTCATCTAAGGTTTTTATCTGGTATGAACATTTTTTAAATATTCGTTTCGTTAGAAATAGTGCACATGTAATTTAAGTAATTAATAAAATAAATCATATAAATTATTTCCGTGATTTATAATAATTTATTATTTCTTTTTGTATTTTTAAGCAAGCCTATTTAAGAAACACTCGCCTCGTTTATAATTTCCTGTATCTTATTTCCCTGGTTAAAATACTAATAAAACTAAGTCATCCTCTCAAACCACTCTTCCATATTGGAGCTTTAACCTAACAACTCACTCCAGTTGCAATTCATGCAATATTTGGAAAACAAGACCCCACTCCAAATATTGAACTCCTCCAACAAAAAATAATGCAAGTATATTTAACGTAAATGAAAACAGATAGATAAAAAATCAAATATAGGTAGGTATTATAATAGGTTACTGTAATGAGGAATGAACAGAGCTATTGAAAACAGCCATTAGGCCCTCAAGAAATTGATTTTTGAATTTCTTGTGAATTAAAAAGAAATAATATTTTTACTGATGTGTAATTTTTTTCCCGTTTTATTTTATTTTTATTTTTTTTTTTTTTATATAGAGACATTGTTTTATTTATAAATTTTTCACTGTTTTGGACATTTCTTCATAATTTTTTAAATTTTTTCCATCTTGGTACTTTTACATTTCTTCATATTTTATAACATTTTTTTTTTCATTACTTCATAATTTTTCATTTTTTGTGGACACAGTTTCATTCATAAAATTTTTACAGCTTCGGACATTTCGTCAACATTTTTTCATTTTTTTTTCATTGTAAGATTTCTTTCAATCTTGTGCAGTTTCTCATTTTCTTTCTTCTTTTTTTTTTTGTTGACGTTTTTTCATTTATGAACTTTTTACAGATTTTTACACTTATTTAAAATTTTTCAATTTTTTCCATAGAACGAATTCTTTCATTTTTGTAGGGTTGGTCATTTTTTTCTTCTTCTTTTGTTGACATCACTTTATTTACAAACTTTATACGGCTTAAGATATTTTTCATAATTTTTTCTTTATTTAGGGATTTTTTGGATATTTTTTCATTTTATAACACTATAAATTTTTATTTCATTTTAAAACTTCATTCATTATTTTAAAATTTTTTGTTTTTTTTTTTAATGCAAACATTCTCTTATTTATAAAATTTTACAGTTTTGGACGTTTCTTCATTTTTTTAAAATTTTTTCCATTTTATCACTTTTTAAATAATTTTTAATTTTATTACTTTTCAAATTGTTTTTCATTAGTGAATATTCTTTCATTCATGAATTTTTTTTTTATTATTATTGTTTGCAACATTTTTTCATTATTTTTCAATTTTACTGATTTTGGAAATTTTCTGATATTTTTTAATTTTATTTTGCAGCTTCTTTCATTACTTCCTTAATTTTTCATTATTCTTTCTTTTTTTCTTCTGTGTTCATTCTTTCATTTATGAACTTTTTGGACATTTCTTTCTTTTTTTTTCCATTTTAGACTTTCTATCATTTTTGTATAACTTTTTTCAAGGCATTTTTTCCTTGGAATTATTTTCATTATTTTATTTTTGTTTTTTTTAGCTTTGAACAATTTCTTATTATTTCAATTTTTTTTTCATTTTCGTATGTGCTTTGAGTTTTGATGATTGAAGTATTTTTTCATTTTTGGATAATTTTTCATTTTTAGAAGTTTTTCTTTCCTTTCATGAATTTTACTTACTAGGTATTTTTTTTAATGAAAAGTGTTGTTTTTGAATAATCGTCAATTTTTAGATTTTTTTAATTTTAGAATTTTGGACATACAATTATTTTTCTAAATTTTTCATTGTCATCGGGAATTTTTTTCCTTTTTGAGCTTTTCACGTTTTTAAATATCTTTCCATATTTTTATAATTTTGTATTTTTGAAGAATTTTAAATTTTCAGGAATATTTTTAAATTTTACAACCTTTTTATGAGGTAGGTAAGTAGATAGGTAGGTAAATAGATACGTAGGTAAATAGATAGGTAGGTAAGTAGATAGGTAGGTAATTTTTAAAATGATCATTTGGATATTTTTTCAAAAGTAAAAATCAAAATTATTAGATATTTTTAGAATGTTTGGACGTGAACCAACTTACCCATTTTGAGCTTCTTTTCGGCAACCATAGAAATAACTCTCAAAATTTTCATCCTTACATTTTGTCTCAGTTTACAGCATTTA
Source organism: Phenacoccus solenopsis (assembly GCA_009761765.1). Lineage (NCBI taxonomy): Eukaryota > Metazoa > Arthropoda > Insecta > Hemiptera > Pseudococcidae > Phenacoccus > Phenacoccus solenopsis. Next base: position 34,881,785 of record CM019754.1, on the reverse strand, counting down.
CTGAGTTGAAAAAAATTGTGATAACAATAAGGACGATTAAATTATTTCCAGTTGAAGATTCGGGATAGAATCTAAAGCGTAGAAAATTATTCTTTTTGTTACTAAAAATAATAATTTTATGAAAATTTTTATTTTTCCATTTTTTTATTCTTTGATAATTTTTCTTTCTGAAGTATACTATACTCATTGTTTACATGATGATGCTTTAAAAAGCAATTTCAAACGTTCGAACTATCTTTCTGCAGCAAACTTTTCGTAGGAAAATTGATTTAAAGAAAAACTAGCAGTTTATTTAAATCGAGCTCTACTAAGTTATCTTAATATATAAGGAAATTTGTAAAAAATCACCATTAAACCATTCGTGAACGCGGTTCAACAAGTAGACACGTACTTGTAATGATACCAGCGAACTAAAAACGAAAAATTATCTGACCTCAAAAAGTATAGAAAAAAAAATTGTTCAAATAAAATCTCGCATACACGCAAAATCATTTCAATTATTCAATAAGCCTGAAAAACACGCAGCAGTAAAATAAGAGGGCCCTCCGAAAACATAAAAAGACGTTTTCAAACACACGTCAAACGCACCTAATCAAAAACGTCACGAAAAGGGTTATACCGCCAGTATGAAATATCAAAAAAAAAAAAAGATATCTCGTGAAACTGAAAAGTCTTATGTGCTGGTATTAAAGGGCACGACGCCAAGCGAGGTTAAACACCATATGCGCCGTTTCCACCAACGGCTTCATATTCACGAAAAGTTTTTCTGCTCGGATTTGAACGTCAGTTTCACAATGGGAAAGTGTTCGAATAAAACATGTGTATTTTACACCGCTTAGATAGGCAAGCGAAACCATACCAATTGTTTTCGTGTAATTGATGACTCGATAAAACGAAATGTCCACCGTATAGGTTTGCACGTAGATACGCGTATCGATCGTTTGGGTATACGAAAACTTCCAATCCTATTGAAATTCCATGGCTCGTTAAGACGAATTCGGTAAATAAAATAATGAAATACGTGAACAGCTGAATGTAGTCATTACAGTTGCTTTTCCATAACGATTCGACAGGAACGAAAAGAATTTGACATAAATCGTCGACTGAAATTCAAAATTAAATTTCCTGCTTTCGAACCATATTGTTCTTCATAACTTCTCAATATAATTCCAAAATTCCTCAAATTTTGAAATTATAAGTTCAATTTTCTTTTCTTATAATTCTTGAATTCTATGCTTTCTTTCATTCTATAGATTACTTTGATTCCAAGAATTCTAATAATCTAGGAATTCTTTCAATTCCATGAATTTTCATTTTATAAAAACTATTTGATTCTCTGCAGGTCACTGCATGGCAAATCCTGTAATTAAAAAAAAAATCTCAAGACCTTCAACTGTTATCAATTCTTAGCATTTTTAAATGTAAAAGTTTTCAGAAATCCTCCGTGTCTTTAAGTGGAAAATATGTTCTTTTTAAAACAAAAGCACACACAAATATACAGGATCACGTTTCAAATGTAAATTTTTTTTCAGGTATTTTATTTACTCGGAAAAAAATGTCTACTGATAAATGTACAAATAAATTAGGCAATTACAATACTAATATCAGGAATTTGTTTCATTTATTTCGAACATATCAGATATAAAAGTTACTTTTCGTATGTAGAGAAATTCAACATACTGAAAATCACTTCTATTAGGTAAATTTGATGGGAATATGAGTAACGCGTTTCGATACGAAGCTACTTTCATCTTCCTCTAATTTCATTTGAAACGAAAATTACTTAAGAGTGTCCTTTGTTCTCTTAAGAATTGGAAAACAAGAATACGTCTTTATAATTTGATTCAATCTTTTACACACTCTAAATTTTCGTTATTTTTGAAAATTTTAATTAAAAACTTTTATCATGATTATGCACAGAATGACTTGCAAGCTCTCATGATATCTAATTATTTAAAGAATGAAGTTGAGGAAACATTTCCATTGGCATCAATTGATTCGAATAACAACGTCAATACTACACTGATTCATATTTGAAACATTGATACGCCATCAAATTTTTATGTAGGTACCTAAGTAATATAAAGTTTGATTTTTGTATGCAACAATATTTGGAGTTATGCTATTGTCTATTGCATGTTTTGATTAGAATTCTATCATTTGTGAAATTCCAAAAATTCCTTTAGATCGAACAAAATTCAAATTTGATTTCTGAGGATTTCTCAAAAATGTAATACATATAGAGATTTTTCACCTTCTAAGACTTCGCATTCCTCAATTTTCACAGAGTATTTCATGACTCATTCAAATTCCGGGAAGATTTCTCTTATTTATTTATTTTTAATTTTCTTTGAGTTCTTCCTTCTAAGAATAAATCATTAAAATTCTGGGAAGATTTCTTTGCTTTTCTAACTGCACTTAAAACTACTGCCTTCTATATTTCTTTACTTCATTTAACATTCCTAAAATCCACATCTTCCATAGGAATAAATCATCCAACTTTTAGGAAGAATTCTTTCAAGTTTTAATTTTCCAAATATTTCATTTTTTTTTAACAATGAATTACCAAATTTCTAGGAATAATTCCTTTGTTCTGTTCAATTTTCCTGAAATCTTTGCCAAATAAGAATGAATCATTTCATTTATATATTAAAAAAAAAGCTTTGAATTTTATTTTCCTAGAATTCTCACTTCCTAGGAATGAATCACACACACTCAACTTTTAGGAAGAATTCACTGCTACTTCCAATTTTCTGGGAAGATTTTTTGTTTTACTTTTTTCAAATTTCCGAAAATTATTATTTTTTTTTCAGCAATGAATCGCCAAATTTCTAGAAATACTTGAATACTTCCTTTGTTTTATTCAATTTTCCTGGAATTTTGGCCAACTAAAAAATAACCCGATTTTTAGAAAAAATTGCTTTGAATTTTATTTTCTCAGAATTCTCATTTCTTAGGCATGAATCACACAAGCTCAACTTCTAGGAAGAATAAAATTCCTTTGATGTTTGATCATTATTAAAATTCTCGTCTTCTATGAATTAATAGTCCAACTTTTGGGAAGAATTCATTTTCTTCCTTTAACCGATATCTTTAAAATTTCTACCACGGAGAACTCAGTTACTTTCTTCAATATTCTTAAAATTATTCTCAATTTTTATGAATGAATTACTCAATTATTATGAAAAAATTTGATATTTGTGAAATTCTAGCATTATAAGAATGAATTCCTTGATTTCTAAGAAGAATTTCATTGTTTTCTCGAATATTTCTAAAATCTTCATCTTCTAGGAATGAATTTAATGATTTCTAGAATTTTTGATTTCTAGGAATGAATCAAGTATCTAACTTTTGAGAAGAATTTTAGGATTTTATAAAATTATCTTGACATTTTTACTAATTTAGAAGAAATCATTCAACTTATAGCAAGATTTTTTTTCTTTCAATATTCTTAATATTCTAGCCTCCTGGAAATGAATTTCATAATTTTTTAGAATGAATCCAGTTCTTCAATATTCCTAAAATCATTCCTTTTTAGGAATGAATCACATACCTAATTTTCAAAATTCACACTTCTTAGGGAATCAAACATCATACTTCAAAGAAGAATTTCATAGTGTTTCAAAATTTTCATCACATTTTCATCTTCTATGAATGGATCCTTTCAACTTTTAGCAGGAATTCCTTTGTTTTCTTCAATATTTCTAAAATTCTTGTTTTCTAGGAATAAATTCCTTAATTTTAAGAAGGATGCAGGCAATTTCTTTGATATTCTTGAAATATTTGCCTTCTAAGAATAAATCACATAATTTCTGGAATTTACGCTTTTTAAGAATGAATCGAGAATCTAATCAAAGAAGTATTTCATTACTTTTCAATATTTTCTCCGCATTTTTACCTTCTAGGAATGCATTGCTCCACTTTTAGCGTGAATTTTTTTGTTATCTCAAATATTTCTAAAACACCCTTCAGGAATGAGTCACTTAATTTCTAGGAAGAATTTTGTTACTCTCCTTCAATAACAATACATTACTTTTAAATTCTAGAAAGAATTCGTTGCTTTCTCCAATTTTAATATTTTAGGATTCTCATCTTCAACGATTTTATACAATCAAAACATTGGTATCTTTCTTAGGATAACACATTTGTTAGAAGCCTAGATAATCCTAAATTTCCGACAACGTGCATATTCCTTCATCTTCGATACCCTAAATCTTCCGAATCTTAATTTACATTTCACTCAAAAAAAAAAAAACCTTAAATTATACAATAAGTTGAACATATTCATTTCATAGAAGAGCCTTACAGTTTAAAATTGCAGCACGCTGCATATCTCCTAATTCGAACCAATTGGTGATGACATTATATGGTGTAAATGTACACCACGCATTCTGAGCTTTTGCGCAACAGCCAACGTTCGGGACAACGTGGCGTCAAGATGGTCTGGCCTCGTGCGAGTCCCTTTCACCCATTAAAAAAAGGCGGTCACACGCGTTCGTCGGCATTGATCCCCTAATTATAGTATATTTTCCTTGATACACGACGATTTGAAATAGAGCCAAAGTTGCAACCACTAGTTGCCATTTTGCGTTCGACTATTTGAGATTTCAATGCAGCAACTATAAACGTTGAATAAATGGATATCCTTCAGCTAACGATATCGTAGTGGTGGTGAAAAAAGAAAGATTTTCCCGAATTACTTGCTCATAAAACCAGCGTATATAATACGTAACCGAGCGTAATTACTGAACGTTATAATGGTTTCTTCACGAGGGTTGATGGAGTATACCGTAAAAGAATTAATAGGATTTTAGCCTTTACCATAAGTAAACAAACACGCTCGTAAAATAACTTTTCACGTCCCAAATTATACCACGTTCGTGGCCAACAAGGCATGAAATAAGATGGATTTTCGGCGGAACCGTAAGCACAGCCGGCTAAAATCTTCCTTCTAATGTTCGAATTAATTTTCAATCTGCTTTTCCGTCCGGTAAATACGAATAATAAAACAGTTCAACGAGATAATTCCACATAAGTCTGGTCGTTTTTTTTACGATTACATTACGGCACTTACGAACCAAAAAAAAATGTAGCGTAGGTTTATAAAATATGAACAAAATTCGTTGTAAATATGAAGTAAAGAGCAACAATATAGCTTTTCAGTTTCTTCGACTCCCACTCGTAAAGGTTTCCAATTTAATTTGGCGTATTTCTTTCGCGCCACGTCCGATAACAATTTAAACGGCGTTTACAGACCAGAATAAATAATACCATCACGTTCGACTAGCTAAGTTCCAATCAATCGCCGCGCCATGTTAGCTTTCCGTTTTCTTTTGCTTTTATTTAAGCAAAAGAACGCAAAGTGTTTTCTTTCGGTTTGATTGGTTGTGTGTTTTTCGCAGCCCCGATATTTTCGATTGACGGAATTTTACGCGCGGGGGTATTCGCGAACGCCAAAGCTATATAGCGTTTTATCTTGGTATATGTATACGAAACGTACAACTTCGAGGGTTTCTATAAAATAAACGAAAACCTTGTTTCCATTATCGTTTCACGAATGGAAGCTACCAAGTGCTGAGGGTTTTGTGTGCTTACTTTCAAAGGTCGGATTTTAATATCGGATTCATGCTTCCCCCCAGCCCCCAATTCCCCTCAGGGACTCTGTAGGAAATGAGGAAAGCTTTCCAACTAGGAGCTTTTAAGAATTGCCAGAAATCGATAAAATAATGTAACAAAAAAGAAATTTGCCAATTAGCTCGTACTATTGAAAAAAATTTGCCAATTTTCCAACTCGTGCAAAAGTTGAAAATTTTTCTTTTGTGATTCGCGCGTTGTATTTCTCACGGCTTTTCACCAGAGACTAGAAGCCTTACCCCAGAGTTTTTCAGTACACAAAATAAGCAAAATTATGCTTAAAAAAAAGAATATAACGGTTAGTCTGCTGCTGGCGAAAAATTGCCAGGTTGCCAACTTCAACAAAAATTGAATTAAAAAATTTACAATGCATCACTCGAGAGTTTTTCACAAGGGAAGGATGCGAGATGTAACAATCCGATTGCGGCCAAACAAATATCATTCAAATGTACATCTTTAGGGTATTTCGCGCCTAAAGTTTCAGTTACTTCATTCATTTTTTTTTGTGGCGGAGGGGCAATGGGGCATGTATGTGAAGAGCTATGAATTTTTCTAATGCCTACCAATAGGTTAATTTAGCTCTAAATTACCTTTCTAAGCCCATATTTGGTAGTTTATGCTTATTCTGTTGTATGAAACTGTTATCGATAATTTTCGATCTCGTTCACTCCTCATCACAACCCCCTTATTCCAAAGGTATTAAGACTTCTTCCCCCTCCCCCTCAGCATTATCATATCTTTCATACTCCTTTCATCAGTAATTATTTGAGACTCTTCGGGCTTTCCTAAGATTTTCAACGTACACATTTTTGCATTTACTTTGACTCAAATTCGAGGGATCATGCTTTTTGACGAAAACTACACACAAAAATTGGGCTCTGTATGAAAAATTCAAGAACTTTCATGACTCTAAAACTTAAAAAAAAAGTAAGCAGCCATGCCGCATTACTGGAGCTGATTTCCCTCCAAAAGCGCTTTTTTGCTTCAACTTCTCTTCAAAATCACTTGGGAAGCAAAAATCAGCATGAGTTGGTCACTTAGGCTCATTTTATCATATGACGCCGTAATAAACAATTTTTGACCTCTCGTGTACCGCTACTACATTTAAGGTGGATGACCCCCCCTCCTTTTAACCTTATAACATCATGTATGGAAGTGAATTGGGCATATTATATACTTTTTATCTCTAATCATCATGACTTCACATTAATTACATTTTCATCAATTTGAGGCTCCTCAAGCTCTACTCAAATTTTGATATTTCGCCATTTTGCATCAATTTTGACCCAAATTCCAAAGGTCACCAAATAACTCCACACACGAAATATGATCTTTCTAGGTCGATTTAGTGAGGAGATATGGAAGATTCAAGAAATTTAATAACTCAAAATTTCCCCAAAAAACTGCTTTTGGCTTCAACTCCCTTCAAAATGCACTTAAGAAGCTGAAATTTGGACACGTTGGTGTTCGTAACTTGAGCTTTCATAAGAGATCAAGAACGAAAAATTTGAGCAATTTGCCTTCTCTCTAGCCTCCCTCAAAATTTGAGTGATTCGTCATTTTCAATTTTATCGAAAATACAAAAAAGACATTTTTTGTTTTTTCAAGAAGAGTTCCTCACCAAATTTTGGGCGAATTTCATGAATACTTGCCGGCGTTATATTTCAAGCGGGGGGGGGGATATACACCTAAAAGTTGGACATTTGCCAGATGATTACAAATGGTCTGAAACGCAAAGATTTGTAGACTACACCTTCTCCGACCCCTCCTCCCATGCAAATAATTCAACTGTAATGGAATAAATAATGAAGTCTTCACAAAAATCTACGTAAAATTATTAATACCCGTTTAGTTATTTTGCATAATTTTTTGTATTCCCAGTCAGTTTCCCGAATGGCCATTTTCCTAAAAATGTTTTTCCCGAATGCTGCAATCCCGAATCCATTGTTCCAGAACAGAAAAATCAAAAAAGTTACATTTTTTATTCGAAATCAAAGATTAATATTGTGCGAAATTTTTCCAAGGTATTCTAACTCCCCTCCCCGTAATCTGAGTAACTAACAACAATTCCGGATATACGATTATGTAAATCAATCCATTTCCGTTTTGGAGCAGCCTTTACCTTGTGCTCCATGCACAACCGAAATCAGTAATCATCATGGGATAGTATTCCGGAAATAGGTATTTGAAAATAAATATTCGGGAAATACGTATTCGAGAAATAGATATTCGGGAAATGAATATTTGGTAAATAGGAATTCGTGAAACAATATTTTCGAGATAATTTTATTCGAGAAGCAGGTATTCAGGAATATGGCCATTCGGGAAAATGTCCGGGAATCAATTTTTTGTTATTCTGATTGATGAAATTAAATCTACTGATAACGTGATCCGGATTAAGATCAGATGGTTCCTAAATTTCGATCTTCTTCGTTAAAATCAAAACGATTTAATCTTGCTGTCTCTGATGAACCAATGAACATAATATGTATCACCTACTACATAACTTCAATTTAAAAGGGGCAATATTCTTTCGTGTAGGAAAGACAGACTTAACCAATTCGCATGTCAATCAGGTAGCGAGGGATGTAAAGGCGAAAGGAATTCAATTCTCATTTCCTCGCGGTATTCGATTCATTCGCGAACAAATACCCATATTATATGGAGTTAGCTATAGGCAATTTGGGTTCATTTTTGGCGCGCGAAATATAGTATAAATTCGAGATCAAAATTTTTTTCACGCAACGCCTACCTGAAAGCATAATTTGGTACGTGAGTTTTTCGCCAACAGAAATCCTTCAAACCTACATGACGTGGGATTACCTGTAAAATTAATCAAAAGTTTGATGAAGGGAAAAAGCACGTCATACACGAGGATAAATCGAAAAAACCTTGGGTTAAGTTTAGCTGTGAGGTAATCCATTAAAAAAACCGGGATAAATTTTTTTCACAGAGTGAGACCGCGTCGTCGAGAATTTTACATAATTCTAAAATATTGGACGAAAGAGATGAATTTTCGTGAATTAGAACGAGTAATGTAGCATGAAATATTCGTTACAGCTTAAAGCTGCTGGAGAAGGTTAGGCACGTGGCGATGTAACTTTTATTGCTATGTCGTCCGAACTTTTCCTGCGTTTTCATACTTTTCCGCCTTATACCAATGTTTATCTATAATAGTAAATTTCGCCATTATTTCGATTCCCCTTTATTTAGACGTTTTCGGAATCATTTACACACGAGTTTTTTCACATTTGGGTCAAATAGCGCCACGTGGCGTCAATTTCATGTTGAAAAACAACGCGCCATAGGAAGTAGAAAAACGTAACCAAATTTCCGCTCGATGAGTGGGTTTAGACGCGAGTCAATGATGAAGTGACTTTACTATAGGAAGTTTTCAGCTACGATTTTTCTTAAATCAGGCCAGAAATCTCAAATTTTTTATGTAGGTTAAGGAGTGTTTTTATATCCTGCTTTATATTTGTGTCAGTCAAAATTGAAGGAAAATTTGAGGAACCTGGTATAGCTAATTAAAAAAAAGAATTCATAGAATTAAAAGAGAACATCTCTTTATTAATTTCACCTCACAGCTGTTACGCAAGGGGTAAGGAGGAATTATCGGCCATAATAATGTAATACAGAAGTATAAGAAATCCTCAAGAAACAGCTCTTTTTAAGGAAAAATTAAGGGATAAAATTTCTCGGATCCTATCAAAAAAAAAAAAAAATTAAAAAAAATGTCTAAAATATATTTTTCATCTTTCAACTCGTCGATTATGCACTATCACTTACCATAGATTTATGATAAATGAAAACTGTTAGAAATCAAAAATGTCTAAAAATTAAAAAAAAATGAATAAAAATGAAAAGTGTGTTCAAATACGTGTCAACAAAAATGTAAAAATGAAAATAATACTAAAAAAAATCTGAAATGTAAAGATTAGACCCCCCCACCCCAAATCAGGTAGGTTGTAATAGCTATTGTTTTCAAGTTAAAAACTCAGCTAAAAATGTTGAAATGCTTTATGATGGACATAACTCAAATTCCATTGAAAAAGGCAAAAATAAAAAAAAATAAATGTTTAAAAATAAAAAATTCATAAAAATAAAAAAATCCATAAAAATTTAACTCAAAGTAAACAAAAAAGCCTAATTGTAAAAACTTGAAAAAGTCATAAAAATGTTCAAAAATTAAAAAATTTCGAAAATAAAAAAATGATCAAAAACAAGAAAAATATTCAAACTGAAAGAGTATTGAAATGAAAAAAAAAAAAAAAAGGTATCAAAAATAAATAATGTCCAATAATTAAAAAATGTTCTAAAAATGAGGAAGTCATAGAATAAAAAAAAGTAGTACATATGTATTCCAACGAATAATTCGTTTAAAAATGAACAAGACTTGAAATGAAAAAAAAATCCCAGATGACACTTCTCCTATCCATAAGATCTCAGTATTCCTGCATCGCTCAGACCTGTTCCGCCAAATCTAAACCCGCTGAGAAATGGTGTGATAACCCAATAGCAGATAAATACGTCATTTGAAAAAAAAAAGAATGTACAATGATTTATAGAAAAATCGAAAAAATGTTCAACAAGCGAGGTCCCCTGGACCTGGCAATAGGGTTTTTGTTATAATGCTAAATTATTACGTTATTTACATTATGTAATTCACGTAAGTTACCGAAATCCATTACATGAGTCTTCTCTAGTGGTAACTACTAAAAAAAATAATAACTCACCTTTAACAATTAATTTGTATTTCCTCTTGAAACAAATTAGTTACAATAACTTACTCATTTATTCTCGTGGCTCTTTTGATGACAATAATATTATTATTTATTTTATCTTGTATTACTGTGAAGGGTGATGTTTCAATAAAAAATATACTGAAAAAGAAAATTAATAATGGGGATGTTGCACGTTTTCTGGAAAAAATATGTACATATAGAGAAAAAAATTAGAAATTGAATAAAAAAAACCGCACTCCATTTGATCCCATAGAACTTGAGAAAAAACATTCCAAAATTTGCATTTTGTGGTGCGCGCTAAAACATAGGGTTCCCGCGGAAGCACCCGTTGTTACGTCATAACCTTGGAACGCGCGCGTTGCTCTTATAGAGATGAACATAGAGAAGCGTTTTCTCACGTTTATTGCGCCTAAACGGCGCGATTTACGTTATAGGTGATAAGGACTTTTTTTTAGAGTAAACTATGAGCTTTCCGTTGGTATAATAATTTTTTCGATTTAATGAATTTGAAGCAAGATACGGTTTCGTTAAGTTGATGATAAAATTAGTTCTCATTGAGGGGGGGTTCAGTTTTTGCAAAACGTGGAAAGAAGGAGGGGTCGAGGAAAAATTGTTGATATGCCATTAGATAGGATATGAAATGTGCTCCATTTTCTTCAGTGCAAGCACCCTTCCAGCTTTTATCCTTCCATAGATATATCAATGCAAAGTTTGAAAAAAGTTGAAAAAACGCGAAATCGCGCAATTTTTAGACTTTAGACTGGAATACTTCAAAAACTAAAAACGCTACAAAAATGTTTTCAGTGAACGAAATGTAGTACTTATTAAGGGCTTTTTAATGCCGTTTTCAAATTAATTTCCAACATTTTTATACTTGAGCTAATACTAGTGAAAGAGACGCCAGTAGTAGAAATACACAAAAAGTAAAAAATAATGTTGCTGATGAAGTTGATTTTTGATTTTTTTTTCATTCTCAATACATTCAAGAGCGTAAAAACACTAAATATTTTAAATTCCATCACATGGACTTCACGTTGTTGCGTGGAGCTGCTCCACTACTACATTTTATTCATTGTAATCGCGCGAAAACAGTAAACTCAACGTAACGTATGAATAATGATGACTTTTTTTTTTTGAAAAATATTTCAGCTTTGTAACAGTGTGATCTTTTCTCAACACCATAATATCAATAATTTTTCACCGACCCCTTTTTCTTACCACGTTTTGCAAAAACTGAACCTCAATGAGAATTAATTTCATCATCAACTTAACGAAACCGTATCTTGCTTCAAATTCATTAAATCGAAAAAATTATTATACACCGGAAAGCTCATAGTTTAATCTAAAAAAAAAAAGTCCTTATCACCTATAACGTAAATCGCGCCGTTCAGGCGCAATAAACGTGAGAAAACGCTTCTCCATGCTCATCTTTATAAGAGCAACGCGCGCGTTCCAAGGTTATGGCGTCACAACTAAAGGGTGCGCATCGGAGTACCGTTTTCGCTGCAAACAAAATGTAAAGAATTATTTCTCGCGACCTATTCAACCAATTTTCAAAATTTTAACGATTACGTAAGTTTTACATTCCCGTCTTTTATTTCCATTAGGTTTTAAGTGAATTTATTTTTTGTGCAACATCCCCATTATATAATAAAAATTACAGTAATTACATCAAAAATTAGTAACCTTAAAAATTTTAAAGGAAACAATAAAGAATCTAAGAGATTATAAAAGTTATACAATGTAATCAAAAAATAGTAACTACTAAGGTGGGTCGATTTTCATTTTATTTTGAAAACTGAGCAAGCACCTAGTCGAGTCGTTGCAAAATGATCCCAATAGAATGTGAAAAAAATTCAGCCCTCTAGGTTAATATTTAACTCTCCCATAATTGGGTCAAAGTTTGCAAATAAGCAAATTTTTTCAAAAAATTTGAAAAAATTATGTTAGATCAACTTAAATTTTTTTGCGTTTAAGAATCAAGTTTTGCCTTCCCAACTTCGAGAAAAAAATAAACTGCTAATTTTTCCTCTATCCAGGGGTTCCAAAAATACCCCATTTTACCTGTTTTTCCATTTTATATTTTAGTATCCTTTATTTACTAATAATTAATTAATATTGGGTAAGAGATAAGTAGCTGAGTACAACCATGAAGTATTCTTTAGTCTTTAGGCTCAAACAATAGAAATGTAGTGGTTCATTTTCACTATAAGAGGGTCTACAAAATAGTCATTATATAAGCATAATTACAATTTACTAATTCTACCTACCTATGAATTATTCATACTTACAATATTCGAAGATTCAATTTTTAAATAACTCCACAACTCTTTGCTTTATACCAGAACTCACCAAGCGTAGGTAGCTGTGCATTGAAAATTTCGCTTATTTGCAAACTTTGACCCAATTATGGGAAGGGTAAATATTAACCTAGAGGGCTGAAATTTTTTTTACATTCTATTGGGATAATTTTGCAACAACTCAACTAGGTGCCTGCTCAATTTTCAAAAAAAAGTGAAAATCGACCCACCCTAGTAACTACTTTTGCGAATTTCTATAGCTACAAATGCTGCGCCAGGCCCTTTGTAAAACGCGGGGCCTGGGTCAATTTGTCCCCCTTGCCCCCTCCTATCTCGGCGGCCCAATATTCATAATTAATAATATATTATAATTTCCCAAACAATACCATCATAAAAGTAAAATTTAGCATGAAAATAATATCACTCATTTTCATTTAGCATATTTTATAAGAGATCATACCTAAAGAAAGAAATTGTTAAAACATGTAATTAACGAAGTAATATCAAGATTGAAAGTGTCAGTCACAAATGTTCAAAAAAAAATTATTGTCAATATAAATAATTGTTCAAAAATGGGGAAAAAATCTAAAAATAATAAATTACTCATAAAAAAGTCCAGTGTATAAAACTAAAATCTAAAATAATGAAATATCAAAAAAAAATGAGTCAATCACTGTTTTAAAATGTTTTATAAAATTTCAAATACCATAAAGCATATTCACAAGGAATACTACATTGAAATCGAAATAAAAGCTATTGTTTTCAAGTTGAAAACTTTGCTAAAAAGCAGTGCCTTAGGTACGCTTATATGAGTGGCTTTATAAGGTTCCAGTTTTAGAGCTGGTTGAGTAATGTAAAGAAATTATTATCATTATATCTGTGTAGATATACGTGACATGACTTTTTCCTTACAAGATAAAAATTCGTTCTTTGCTCGAAAAAAAATCGTTTTTGAAGATGATTCACTTGAAAGCTTCCTTAATGTCACATTTTCTTTCTATATATTTGAGGAAACATTTTACAATATGGAAAGGAGACAACGCATACGTATAAAAGTAATTATTTCAAATATCGCCCCCTTTGAAAGGCATCGCTAGTGTAGCTTTTCCGGGCCAAATATACAAATTCATTCGAAGCTGTCGAGAGTTTCAATAAAACGGAATTTGAAAAATTTCTCGTCAAGTATTCGCTATTCGCAACCGTACTACTACAAAGACGCACCCTTACATTTAAATATACGCTGGCGTGCGGCAAAATAAAAGATTTTTTTTTCAAAACGTAAAAACCCTGCGCCAACTTCTACGATCTGGAGCTAAGACAGCGGTACCTATCGATTAATTGCGAAAGAGACGAAAGAAATTATTCAAAAGACGCGTGTCGCCTTGATCGCGAGTAAATAACATGACCCAGGTACATCGATCATTTTTATATTCATAGGACTTTACACACGCGAACAGATATTAAAGGCTAGTTTACGGCGTCGTCATTTTCAGCCGATGGGAAATGAAAATTTTCTCTTATAACCGAGAAAAATAGCACCGCTCGGGACGGATTAAATTTACGCGTTCGCAGAACGTTATTACCGTCGGCTGCGGAAATATATTACCATTTGTTGGAATGAAGGGTATTTAAGCCCGATGGCGCGGCATCGAGACGGCCAAATTAATTATTTTTAAATCCTCGTTCATCGTTTTAAGAATAAATAACACACCGTTGAAGGATTTATAACTCGAAACTGTATTGTTTTCGCGTGCGTTTTTGATTGCAGAAAAATGGAGAATCAAAGCTACACCATCGCAACGGATGAACCGGGGGTATCGCTAGTCACCATCAGTACAGAATGGAGTCGAGTCGGTAGATTATTACTCATGTCCGGATTATCGGTGCTGGGTAACGTTGGAAACGTTTACATGATCAGCGCCGTTATCGTTGAAGAGCATTTAAGCAGAAGAGGTAAGATCGAGGTTGGTTTAATTAACACGTCAGAGATGGTTACGTAATTCGTGCATTATTAAAACACCATTTTTCCATAATAAGGCGTAGCATGCCCAAGAGGTCGTTCAGCCATGCTATTAAACTTTCTTCAGAGTATTTGGTTAATTTACACGAAACCTTAACGATCTCCGTAAACCTCGAACTAGTTTTTAGCGACGTAAATAACCGATGAAAAGTTCATAACGATCGGTTACTCTCCGGGGATGTTTCATTGAGAAAGAGATATAATTAATTAAAGCATTATTCGCCCGCTACACAAGGCTCATGTTATAACCTCGTAAAGAACAGCTTATATACTCTGTTTATAAGGCTCCGTGCACGTTGCCCATAAAGTATTTATCTTCTGTGTAAAAAGCTTATATCCTATATACGACGGATACGTTGCATTTTTTGCCCCTATGTTTGAAGTTCGGTTCTTGCCAACTTTTCGTAAAGTTCTCGAGTGTCCGTGAAAAATAAGCATATACGAAAAACGAATTTGTGAAAACAAAGTACAGCTATACGAAGTGATGGATTTATAGATTTGCCACTTCTATAGGCTAAATTTAATTTGTCGTTTTGGCGTGAAATATTATGTATCTTTTCACAGCCACCTTCCCTCCCCTAATTCAGAAAACCCTGTGATAGTCGACTGAGCATCGTTTTGTTTAAGTATACAAAACACTTGATTTATATTAAACATGATAATTTTCAAATTCATAAATATTTCTTTGATTTGTGGAGAGTACATTATAGGTAATGACGAAAAATAAAAAGAATTTACTTCGAAAAAAATTATTCAAAATTCTATTATCATTTTTGAGGAAAAAAAAATCATTAGAAAAATGAAAGAGAAAAATAAGAAGAAATTGTAAACTTAAACTACAATATAAAGAATAACTTCAAATTTTGGGAGGCTATTTAAAAACGATGGTTCAGTTTTTTATAGATGTAGGTTAAATGCGAAGTACAAAATTTTTATAATTAAAAAAAAAATTGCAAAATAAAAGTACTGTAAATATCACGTTTTTTTTTGTATTATTTAAAAAACTTTCAAACAAATCCATAACATAAGGAAAATTTTTTTTCATTGAAAAAATGAGAAAAAATCCTAAAATAACAAAAATAAAGAAAAATTTAAAAAAAAATCAAAAAATTGAATCTTTACTTTCTCATATTTTTTTGCAGTTTTTATGTAGCTTATCATATGCTTAAATCTATCACTACTTATATACCTTGCGTCCCATTGATTTTCGACCCCCTCAGCGTAAAAATATCAAGTAGCTTAAATAGGTGTATTTTGGATTCGTTGCGTGTTAACACTGATTCGAGATCTCCACATTTCAGTCAGTGTTATCGCGCAGCAAATCCAAAATACATTTATTAAAACCACTTGAGAGAGAGTTTTGCTACCGAGGGGGCCGAAGATCAGTGGAACGCACGGTATACAGTGGAACAACGTGTTTCATGATTTTTATAGTGCTGACACTATGTCAGTATCAATCATCAAATAGTCTTAAAAAGATAAAACAAAGAATTCAACATTAAGTTCTCAAACTTGATAGGAACATGAGTTTTGAAAATTTCATGGCTCCAGTATAATTAATTTTTTTCGAGGGTTCAGGAATAACACTTTGCGCTGAACTTTTTTTGTTCCAACTCCTTTCCAAATTCACTTGGGAGCCTAAAGTTGGAATATGTAAGATAATTACTAGGGCTCACTTCATTATATGACATTACAATCAGAAATTTTCGACGTGTTGCTTACCCCACCACATTCTGAGGACACTACCCCTTCCTTCCTTCCTTCCTTCCGACATCATGTATGAAGGCAGATTTGGAATAGAGTGTAATTCTTATCACCAGGAATCATGCGAGTCTTTTATCAATTTGGAGCTTTTTGAGCCTTCCTGAAATTTCAATAATCTGCTATTTTGAATCCAATTTTCATGCAAATTGATTAAAATTATAAATGAAATTAACTAAATATTTTTTTTAAATTTAAATTCTATTATTTTTTCTATTCTAGTATCAAGCTAAGCCCAGACACAAATTTAGATTTTTTAAAACTGATTTAGTGCGAAGATATGAAAAATTTGAGAAATTTCATGAATCAAAATCTCCTCAAAAAATCAGATTTTTATCCAATTCCATTTAACACGGATATGTTGGTGTCTTCGACTCACTCTTTCATATGTGATTACTGATCACGAACAAAAATGTTGAATCATTTGTCTCCCCTCGACTTCTTTTCAAAATTTGCGAGAAGAGTTAAATAAAGAAAAATCGTTGTGCGAATTTTCACGAAGAATCACTCTATGAAGGGTGAAAAATTGTCCCTACCCCATCAGTTCTTTCTATTTACTGTAACTGCAATTTTAAGAATTTTTAATTCGAAATCTATACTTATTTTCGACGCTAAGAATTATCTGGGGACATATCTAAATGAAGTGGGCAAATGGTTAGTCGATGAGAAATTTTCAACAGACCATAATTAATAGAATATTTTTTCAATACCCATCTGTGAAAAATATAAACACCTAAATTATATTTTTCCCAACATTTTCTAAATATTTTTACTTCTCTACTCCTTATCAAATTGTTGCCTTCTTGGCCTCAATCTATCTTCAAATTAAAATGAAGAAATAATTTTACCCACTCTCCAAAAACAATTACGATTATGAGAAAAAAATCATAAAAATTGCACGATTACAATGCTAGACAAAAAATTGAAATTTTCATGCAAGGATATGCAATCATCATTACACAGACGCATCATGTCTGGCGCAACACTTTTTAATTAATATCGTCCTTCGTTCTCTATTTAAACGTTCGGTTTTATTTATTGTTATTTAGCGAATCGATACGGAAAAAATGATTATTTTCTCAGCCAATCTCCACTATAATAGGTTCGTTAAATCATTATGCTGGCGAATTTTCACGAAGCTTTTGAAAACTAAATTTACCGCTTTTTATACGAACAACAGATAGCGAAATCAATTAATTTGCGGTTCTCGAGAAGAATTTATATGGAGAGCCGATGAAATTGAAAAATTTCATTTTTCATGAAAACCTAGGAGAGTAAAACTCATTTCAATTTAGATGACAATTTGATTTTTCTCTTGAGCTCGTTTTTAAATAAACCGCAATAAGTATTTTTCATTAGTATAATTCGATAAGCTGAAGAAAAACAGATTCATGTTCCATGTTTCGCACACTTACGTTCATCGTTATATAAAAGGCTTTCGGGCATTCATGTCATGCAGAAGAATAATAAAGTAGACGAATGAATTATGGGAAGTGGCGTGAAGTTTACGAACGGTCCATAGAGACCAATAATTCAGCAAAACATTGCTGGCAGATATATATTTTTCATATCATTTCGCCTTTTGAGAAGCAATATCGGAATGCTTTGACTTCATAATTTGAACTTAAGTATTAGGCGACTATTCTTGAAATACTTTCTGTTGAAATGGTTAATTTTACTATAGCATTTTTCTGCATTGGCTATATAGAAATGAACACCAAAGTGAGGCAAACAATAGCAACATCGATAGTTGCGCTTGCGCATGCGTAGTAATATTTTACACTGAAAAAAATTGTACAGTACTAAATACCTTCAGTTCAGGAATGAAATAGGTGGAACGTAATTACTATGCCGAAATGTATGTATTTCCAAATTTTCAGGACTCAATAAATCACATGCCCTTTTCATTCCTGACTTATGTATTAATAATCCCATTGAGTTCGGGACTCAGTGCATCATATAAAGTACTGATTCATGAATAATGTGCTGATGTCTTGTTAATTCAGAAATGAATCAATTTCTGTACAGTATTGTGTACTGTAATTACTTCGTGTCACAAAATTACTGCATTTTCACAGGATTCATAACCGTAGTATTTTCTATTTGTTATAGAGAAGTACAGGAATCAATGCTATTTATGGAGATTCAAGTACATTATTTATTAATCAATACTGTGTATGAAGTACTCAGAGCTGAAAAGTTCAGAATTTTATATACTTCTGCACAGTAATTAGATTCGACATTAATCATTACCTCAAATTCACAGCATTCAGTACTTTCCTCATTTTTTCATTTTTCTCAGTGAGGAATGAAAACAGAAACACATCGAAACATTTCCAATGATAAGAATGTAAAAATCAATATCAACAACTGATTTAATTAAATTAATTACTTAATAATTAATAATAATATAATTCATCAATGAATAAACGATAAAATTGCTTAAAAAAAAAATACTGTAATTATTATTTCAGTGGATCATGACTCTATTCAAGTATAATAATAGTACAATTACTTACTTAAAATAAGAGAAATTCCGATCACCCATTTTACAAAGGCAACACTGGTGATCATTTATTTGCAGTCTTCTTTTCGTAATATTTTAAAATTATGTAATTAAAATTTGAAGTCTTCAAGTCGCAGATCATTTATAATCATAATGAATACGATGAACATCAAAAAATTGACAGTGTTCAATGTTAATTAGAAAACTAAACTGCGCATGCGTCAGCGCAACTACCTGATGTTATTGTTGGATTCAGTTTCTACCATTTATATTAGCAACCCATAGTACAATGGTCGAAGGGTAGGGGAGTGGTTACAATATAACTGGTTTGCCTAACATGGTGACCAGTGAGAAAAAAATAAGAAGAAGAGCAAGTAACTAGTTACTCAACACCTATAACCAATCAATTTCATCCAATTGCTTTACTCTCTCATAAGAACAGGTATAATGGAGCCGCCATCTTGGCTCGTTTTTTACCGCTTTCTAAGACACTAAAAAAAAAACACGAAAACGGTGGCTGCAGGGAAATGTTGATAATAACATTTTTTGTAGAGGATGTAAAGAGCTTCCCACTGACATATTGATCATTGAAATTCAATTTACTAATAATCTGTAATACAAGTGTAGAAAAAATTGAAATTTTTTTACATGAAAATTTTTATCAAATATCAAATATTAATATACTATTGGAAAGCTCTTTACATTCTCCACAAAAATTGTCATTATCAAAAATTTCTTCAGACTCACTGTTCTCCAGCAATCAGTGGAGGAAGACGAAGAATTTCCCTATTCAAAACCATGTTGTTTATATTAAGTAGGAGCCAAGATAGCGGCTCCATTATACCTGTACTTATAGCTCCTTACCGAAGCCACTGGCACAAATCAATGCTAATCATCAAAACTTTTGCCACTCCTACAATTGAGCATGCTTAAATATAAGCGTCAACTCACTACTATAAATGAGTCTACATATTCTAAAATATATCTTCCATCTTCTGAGTCGATGTTTCACTCTCCCAATCTTTTGAATGACAACAATGAAGAAAGAAATAAAAAACAAAAGAGCAAAGAAAAAGTTTGTTGAATGCTTGAATAAATTTGGTTACCTACGCGAAAAAATAGAAACAGAATCAACATTTTCAAGATGTTCGATTTTCGTCTAGTTAAGATCGTAATACTGTCAAGACTTTTCAAATGTTTAGATAGTTTCAGGAGCAGGAATGCAAACATGTTAGGATGCGATGGCTAGGCTTTTCAATATTTGCTAGGATTTTTTCCATCCCAACTTTTTAAGTCTCGAGATGTTGATCTTAAGTATTCTGATATAAGCTCATTGCTCATATACGTACATAACAATTGAATAAGTAGTTGACTATGGGAAGATTCACACATGCCTTAATTATAAAAGTGAAGTACCTAGATGATTAAATTATTTTCGCGCTTCGATTTCAAACTGTAGATACCTATAACTGTT
Source organism: Phenacoccus solenopsis (assembly GCA_009761765.1). Classification (NCBI taxonomy): domain Eukaryota; kingdom Metazoa; phylum Arthropoda; class Insecta; order Hemiptera; family Pseudococcidae; genus Phenacoccus; species Phenacoccus solenopsis. Next base: position 34,861,345 of record CM019754.1, on the reverse strand, counting down.
GACAAATTAAAATCTATTCCTGCTAAACTCTATTGTTACCCTATACGAATTTATCGTTGAAAAGCGTTCGCCAAATTCTTCGTCATCTGGTAAAGTTGAAAAGTTGCTGGGGGTTAAATTTCGCTCGGGTTAGCTCAAAATATCACGTCGTGCGCAGACTGAAAGAGCTTATTTAGATTTTAGAAGTTTTTTTCATTTCTCGCAAAATTAGACTATTCCCTGGAGGAGCTTCAGTTCGAATGAGAAAAGGCAGCGCAACTTTATCGCATAATAAAAACGGATTAGTAATTACGATAAAAATTTTCATCAACATGGAAAAGAACAGCAACCAGGCCGGATGATTTTATTAAATAAAAGTTTCTATGTATAACACACTAAGCGTATTGTATTTTGAATTTTCATCAGAAATTTTCATTCACGTGATATCAACGAATTTGTTTTTTCTCCACAGGGAACGCTTACATAGCGAATGTGGCTTTAGCTGACTTATTGATCAGTGGAATCGTGATCATGGCTTCGGCAGTGGTATTACTGGCTGGATTTGAACACAGTGAGCCGGTATGCAACGTACAGTGGTTTTTGGGTTTGTTATGCGGCTTAGTAACAATCCTGAGTTTGCTGGCGATCGCGATGGAGAACTATGCACGCTTATGTCTGTCACCAGAGTGCTACGCGAGAATCACGACGAATCGCATCACAGCTTCGATATTATTTATTTGGGCAGTCAGTGCGTCTTTAGTGACTCTTCATTTTTTGTTTAAGCTGGGACCAGACTACTGCAATAAGAAGGGTTTCATAACAAACCTTATCAATTGATAACCGCTGCGTTTTTCTTTTTAATACCTTTATGCATAACTGGATTTTTTTACGCGCGAATTGTTCTACGCGTGAGAGCGGCACGAGCGAATCCTAGTTTTAAACCGCCGCTGGCGTTTAATTGGGATTATTCGTTAATGCTGACTAATATGTACAGTTACATCATGTTTATAATATTTTGGGCACCTTTCGCCGTATTTATGGCGTTACCTCCATTAGAGACGTTGGGCAAAAAGCCTTTTTATTTATCTGTGTGGTTCGCTTTGAGTAAATCGTGTTTCAATAACTTACTGTATTGTATCTCTAATCGACATTTCTGCGACGCTTATGTCAAACTTTTTCACTACTGTTGTTGTAAAACTACGGTCACGTTTTCACGTCGACCGCGTACAGATGGAGCTCGTCCATCTGGTGATGTGCGTGTTCACATTATACCCGGATATAATGTATACCCGTATACGAGTCCTCAACGAACCACCACCGGCAGCGGAGAAAATATTAAAAAAGCTTCAGCCAGCACCAGCAAAAGAGCGTTCAGGAATGCGGGCGCCGGTCGTAATCGTTCCAAAGATCGAGACGTGTATCAACTTTAATCACTTTTTCCGTCGTCAATTATGATTTTCTGTGAGAATAAATGTTTTCAACTACGCGCAAAAAATTCGACTTATTAGCTTCGTTGATGTTTCAAAAGCATGTGTGGAATTTTATTAATATAATCAGATATAAGATTTCATTATACTTACCTGTGTGTATCTAAGCGTTCAAGATGGAGTACTTATTAATTTGAGCTTCCATTTTACATTAACATGTTTAACAAACTTACAAAAGAAACACGACTTTTCACTCATGTTCATGACAGAAGAGATATCACTCAAACCGTAACAATATGCGAACGAATCAACAAAGTCAACAATGCATTCTTGATTTCAAGATCAAGTTTTCACCCAATCCGGTTTGAACATTCTTATCACTGACCAATTACGAATAATTTCAAAAGTCAGTACTAAAATACGCACCAATGAATTTAGGTACTGCCAAGATTAATTCACAAAAAATATTTTTCTTTCAATAAAATTACAACATTTTTACACCAACCGTTACAATTACAAAGCATTTCATAAACTTCAGTGCTGGATTGACGGGAAAATTTCCACCGGGGAATTGAATGAGAAGGGCCTCCGAAATTCTTTAAATACCCACACCCATTTTTTCTGAATGTTTATCTCATGAATAAACAAAATATGATTGAATTTTCTTGTATAATTTCTCATTTTTTGTAAATTTTAATCTTGCGTGATTATACTTTGTTGGGGCCTCATCCCAAGGGGTTCCTCTCGGCTGTCAATCCGGCACTGATAAACCTTCAAAGTGAATACTAAAGTAACAAAATTATCAATAAAATTAGACTTACGGTTACGACCTTACGACAGTTTTTACGACTCTTACGAGTTACTAACTAAACTTAAGTGGTAGGCGGCTAGGTACCTATTGTATTAAAGAACATTTACGAATGATTACAGTTAACTGAAATTAACGTGTTTAATTCATATTTGAAACCATATTTAGTTTTTTCTAAATAATGTACAGCCAATTCTTGAAACATTTCTCAACAACCTAAACGAATGAATTGAATTTTTGAAAAGTATGTTTCGTTTAGTTTGAAAAAGAAATGGGTTTACAATAATTTATAATGAAATCAGGCCCAACCAGAGGGAGGGGGAAGTGCGACTTATCCCCCGTGCCCGGGCTTTCTCAGAGAGCCTACAAGAATACCAAAATAGAAGGAACATGAAGACATTATTCGTAAAATCAAAAAAATTTGTATTTTTCATTTGTCATCATTTTCCCAAGGGCCTACATTTCTCATGCGTGGCCTTGATATAGTTCAACATTTTATTACTACTCAGCAATTCAATCTTTTGTTTTTTTTTTTTTTTTTTAATTTCAAGAAAGTGAATTAATGTTTCATAAATATATTGCTATACAGAAGATAGAACTAAAAATAATAGGCCTATTGTACTCAAGCAAACAGAAAGACATATATTTTCGTGAGAAGTGAAAAAATTATTCAAAACATTATTTGATAAAACAAAAATGTAGGTACCTAGCTTTGGAACATAATTATATTCTAATTAGGTACGTTCATAATAAAATACTTCCCCTACAAAAGTAAGGAAATCCATGCCATAATAATAAGCTAAAAAACTATATTGCGCTAGAAATTACATCAAATATCTTACGACAAACGGTAATGAGAGAAGAAATTAATATTTCATGGACTATCGATTTTATCGTTCCCCGTACTTGTACTTCTCTTTGTTTAGAATGGCAATATAACTAAGATTATTATTCAAATTTCATATCTATTCTATCATAGGTTCCTATACCTATTAAAATCTAATCAACATTTTAAATTTTCAACAAAGAAAATTCTAGATACCTACCTATTTTATTTGATTATGAGAATATGTTGATACTTTCTCAACAATTTGAACATAAATGAAACTGACAACGTGAAATGATTTGATTATAATTAGGTGCAGGCATCTAATCATCTATAGGATCAAAATGATACCAGCCAAGTTTTTATGACGAATGCATGTAGTACAGAATGCGTCCTTATTTACATATGAAATATGGTGCATACCTTATCTACAGTAATAATAATTACTGATGAGCAAAACCTACCTTTTATTTTTAAGATAATTATATGTAGCTCGTGCTAACTTATGCAGTTTATTTAAATAACAAAATTTGATGTGTTGCTTAAAAAAAATGATCTAGCTTCGCGTTAATATGATGTAATATATTGTATTGTAGCAGTTTGTCCGAGTAACCTCATTTTATGTATTTTGATAGTTTTACAAATGCCAGATCCTATGTATAGATTATTTCAACAGGTATCATTTTGATACATTAGGTTGGTAATGAAGTCTTTGATTTAGCGTCTGTTTACTTAAAATGTTTGGAATGTTTACAGAGATGGTATTAAAGGATGACAAAAATTTACCATTGGTAGTTGGTAAACGTGTATTGATTCTATCCAATTTTACGAACAATATAAGAAATCAAAAATACGAAAATACTATCGAGTGCGTTGGTATTATCGAAAATATTGTCGAGGCTAATACATCGAGAATTTTGATGTAACTAATTTGTTTTATTTAAAATTGAAAAATATTGTGATTTATTTTTATTTTTGTACGCCGCATAATCCATGATATCACATCAGATCCCCAAAAATTTATTACTCATGGATAAATATACTACGGGTATATGCTCCATATAAATTGTCATTTTAAACCATCCAAAAATTTGTCCATTTTTTTCAACGTTTAATATTTATAAGTTGCTTTTCATGTGTTATTTATAGACACCAATTATTATAAACTGAGGTGTATTGTTTGTGTACTTTATTTATATGAGTATAAGTATTGTTTTCTCATCTCTTTTTCAACTTCAAAAATATTACTGAACAAATAGGTATTAAAAAGTTAGAAAAACATCATCAACTTGGATACAATTTTATTTGTTTCGGGAAAATAATAACATATCTATAGGTAATGTAGCTGAAGTACGCCTAAATAAAAAAAATACTCCGAATAAAAATAATCATAACTATATATTTGGTTCGTATTTTGAAACTAAGACAAGATAGGTAACATACAAGAGGAAAGAAAAAAAATCGAAATAAAAAAATTACACTTTCCATCATGAGTCCGTTGGAAAAGAGAAATTCTTACTTGAACATTTTACGAAACTTTCACAAAATTTTTCCATTTGTCAAATAATTTTTTTCATTTTATAATAAGTTTTCTATTGTCTTTTATAACTCATTTCTGAAGTTTGTATGATAACTGGAACATTAAAAATATTTTATATGCACGTTATTCTATGGTAATACAGTAAAAAAAATGTATTTTTATACATAAATTATATTTGTAAGCTAAAATTTTTTAAATTCCTGATATGTAAATTCAATAAAAGTTTCAAAGTAATATGCCTACGTAAAATTTTATTCGAGTGTTTGGAAATGAGGTAGATAATAATTTGTCTGTTTTCATAATATTTACTAATGAGTAAACATCAATATGGTACGCAATCTGTAACTGGGATATCATCACAATATAAGTTATATGTTGATGTAATCGTATATCTCACTTTTTTCCTTTTTGCTGGAATTCTTTCAGTGAATTCTCTAATAATTTTAAATTCATTCCGTTTTCAACCAATACACAAAATACTCCCAATGATCCTACATCCTTAATATTTCTACGTTCATCGTCAAAAAATATCATTTGAGAATAGTCGACTCCTGATTCTTTCTTAATTCTGAAATATATACAATAAGCTTTTCTTTTAAACATTTTTATAATGAAGCACATTCACAATGCAGTATTCATTTAATCTAGAAGAATGCACAAAAATTTATTACTTCAACTTACTTTTGAAAATGGTATTTTAGATCCAGGATAAATTTGTTTATAACTAATGTATTTATCCCAATCAAACAACTGAAGCAATCGATTAGCACCAGAAATTTCGGTTGTACGCGAAGCTACGGCAATCTGAACGCCATCTTTTTGTAGTTTCTCCAAGATCTTCGGAGAATCTTCGTAATATTTGATTACTTTACCGGTGGCATCAACAACCTTGCCTGATCTGAAAAATACAATTACGATTTCACACTGAAGCATAGAGAACTGATATCTTTTTCCATAACTTCAAAATTACTTGTGTTTCGAAAAAGGTGGGGTAACATGGGTATCTAGTCGACTCCTGATTCTTTCTTAATTCTGAAATATATACATAAGCTTTTCTTTATAAACATTTTTTAATGAAGCACATTCACAATGCAGTATTCATTTAATCTAGAAGAATGCACAAAATTTATTACTTCAACTTACTTTTGAAAATGTGGTATTTTAGATCCAGGATAAATTTGTTTATAACTAATGTATTTATCCCAATCAAACAACTGAAGCAATCGATTAGCACCAGAAATTTCGGTTGTACGCGAAGCTACGGCAATCTGAACGCCATCTTTTTGTAGTTTCTCCAAGATCTTCGGAGAATCTTCGTAATATTTGATTACTTTACCGGTGGCATCAACAACCTTGCCTGATCTGAAAAATACAATTACGATTTCACACTGAAGCATAGAGAACTGATATCTTTTTCCATAACTTCAAAATTACTTGTGTTTCGAAAAAGGTGGGGTAACATGGGTATCTACCCAAAATGGCCATAGTGTGTAGTCTGAAAAAAGCACGATATTCAAAGAAATAATTGTTCATTATAAACTGCAAAAACAAATATCGATAAGTACAAATTGATGAAATCGGCTTACCCAAATCAAAAACGACAACGAGTGGTAAGATGGACATATTAAACAAGTGATTTGAATCATATGCTAGTACTAGAAAACGTAACACATACTAAGTATAATTAGTCTTAATACAACAAGAATGATTTCTCATGTTGGAATAACACTTTTCTCCTTTCGCAATTTTCGCTCTTGTTTGTGATAAGTTTGATAACAATATAACAGTGCAACCAATTTCATCAACGTAAATTTTATGCTTTTCCATTTTTCACTACTTTTTCAGCGCTCTCAACTCTAATTTCATTCGTAAGAAGACTATTTGACAGTTGGACTCAACTATAAAATGAAATGAAATAAACTAAAATGCTCATCGAAATACAAAGATTTTTATTTTGACAAAAAATAGCGAATATCACATAAAGTAAAACAGTTACAACAAATTGGAAAATTATGATTACTTCAAATTCGTATTAAGATATTCCGACTAATCCATCAAAATATTATTCGAAACTTAATAATACACAGTAGATATCAATGAAAAATTACGGTTATACATTTTAAGACAAACTATATAACTTGGTAGTGAGCTTATGAACATGGCCAATATTGTTCAGCCGTTCATTACACGAATATGGAATATATCATACGATGAAGACGAGAATACTCATTTCTTACTCGGCAATAAGGATCAACTTCTTACCCCACAAAGAAAGAAGGATTCAGTCGTAAAACAAATTATCGTAAGTCTCAAAGTTTCGACAAAGAAAAAAAAAACTCTTAAAGAATATCAATAGCTACTACCACCGTGCTGCATTATAATAAGAGAGGAAAATAAATAAACACGAAGTTTTCCAATATGGTACGTAATTCTAAGCATTTAATCCTAATTAGCAAGCTTCAATTATTCACGTAACATCCGCAGAAAATTATAGCTATGGGAAAAATTCGTATACACGTACAAAGTACGTTGTTGATTTTATTAACTTTACACTTATTATCACGATATTTCTTCGAGCTTATTCAACAAGGCTTCTCGCTCCTTCAATAATTTCCAAGCTTCTTCGGCTTCTTTTTTACAAAGATGTTTTTTCTTCAGTTTCAACGCAACGTTTCTCATATTAATATCAGCGATCTGTTTGAAATGATAATTAATGAGAGTCGACTAGTAATAAAATGATATCGAGAAACACCAGTATTCATGTATACCTCCTATTGAGAACTTTAATTTGATTCTTTATCTGTTTTGCCTTTTGTATTCAGTCTTTGTTGTTTGCCAGCAGATTGCTAATAACTTTTTTGTTTTTTGAAGCGATTGTTTGTAGTTCTTCTTGACAACGTTTGAGTTCACTAAGTACTTCGTCGGAATCATCCTACGATGGAGAGAGTATTTAGATTATTTCATGCTGGATGACGAGTGAAGTATTATGTTGTATTTCATACCTGATTGTTATCATTAGTTGGATCTAAAAATCCTATAGCTTCGAGTTTCTTTACGAACTTTTTTCTCGAAGCATTGGGAATTATGGAAAAATGGTAACATTCTGTAATTTTGTTCAAGCTCGGAGTATTCTCCGTCTGAAAATAAACAATAAATTCGTACCAAAGCCAGAGAAAATTATACGTAGATAAAAAATCATTTACTGGCAGAAATAAATCCGGATAAAAATCTTTGGGTTTTTTCAACGCGGATTGACCTGCATTTTCATCAGTTTCCATATCCAAACGGCCTAAATTCAAGAATCGTTAGAATCAATTTGCTGAGGGATGAAATCAAATTTTGTAATAAATCTTAGATTTTTACTTCTTTTTGATGAACATGGAGTTGGATTTTTCTTCCACTAAAGCTGACACCAATCGTTGTACCATAGGACCAGGAACAAACTTTTTGAAGACTAAAATGAAAAATTATAAGAATGTTAAAACAACTCAGCAAATGTGCCAATAAACAACGCAAACATTTCAATTACGCTATGCTTCTATTCTTTGGCGTTATCAATAATCTTCAACATCATTTCACTTTCACCCAGTTGGAAGTTTCCTTCTCTTCTTTGGAATCTTTTTTGGCCCATTTTAAGGAATAATGAGTACCAAGTGGAGGTATTTCTTTGAATTCTTCTTTCTCGTAAACTTCGTAAGATTTTAGCAAATCTTCCAAAAACTGGAATCATAAGAATAATAGATAATTTTAAATTTAATATATAACGCAACAAATTTAATTTCAGCAAAAAAATATTATTTTTGGAAATTATTTAAGAAAAAGGTATTCAATTAATTTATTAATGAATGTAAAAAATTTCTTATAAAAATTAAATATTCACGCTAGGGATACTATATGGTGAAGGAAACAATGAAATTTCATTGGCTGAAAAATAATTCACCTTCACGTCATCTAACGTAATTTCTGCACAATAAGGCTCTACCATGGACCAAAATTTATTTGTAACGTCATTCCTGGATACAGGAACTATTGAAGGTGGTACTAACGGTATACTTCTTTTTCGGAGGATGACGCATCGATAGTTCCTGAAATAATTCATTATACAATAAGACTTTATGTATTGCCACAATAGTCAAATATAAAAACAACGTACTTTCAAATCATCCAATGAATCTTCGCCATCTTCATCTCTACTCAACTCGGATTTATCATCGTTATTGTCCACATTGAAAAAATCGGACGATTCGCTCTTATCTTCGTGTTTTTTATATCTTTTCTATACTCGTAAATGAAAAAAAATCATTGAAAAATGTGTTACTGCTATTACGTTCATCGTGATAATGTGAAGGAAGACTTACGATATAACAAACATTTTTGGCGACGGATAAACTGGCAGTTTTTTTGGGTTTATTTTCTTCGGCAGAGTTATTAAAGCTATTTCTGAGTGCAAAGTTTTCTGTCGTAATACAACATTGGATAGTAACATCTCCAATTCCATTTGTAATCTGTCTAAATCTTCCATTCCGACACCTTCATCCCGGTGAACGCTGAAGAACTGTAAGGATGAAACAAATTAGTAACAATATGTACACAGAAAACAAGTGAATTCATGTATTACATACTGGAAGAATAACATTGGAGATGCTTTTCGACGTCGACCATTTTCAATACTGGCAGTGGAATTTCTTTTTCTTCGACTATCGTCGCGGTTCGGGCGCCTTGATTTCTTTTTGTTTGGAAGTAGCGCTGGAGCTACTTCCATTATCTCGGATTTTATTAGAATTATGAAATTTTTTAGGAGAATGCTTACTCCTACTGTACATCTTTTTTATTAGTATGGGCAACACTTTTTCTGAAATTTAGAAATTAAAATTAAAATACTATACTAAAATTTAGAATAAATGTAGATGGTAAAAAGAATGATCCATTAAACCAAAAAATTGGATGGTAATTTACATTAATCACTCTGTACTATTCAAATTGTGTAGCAAAAGATATTTCTAAATTAGTCATGATGATTTCCAGATGCTAAAAATACTCACCGATGTACTAGGTACTGATAAGTGAAACTATATTTTGCATTTAATATTTAAAACAGTGATAATGAGAGAACTTGTATATTTACAACATGAAAGAAGTTCGATGTGAAGAATTCTCGATATCAAAGATGATGAAAAATATAACATAAACGTTAGAAAAATTAATATTTTTTAGCGTTATGTAAAGCTTTTGTGATGAAAATTTTTCAATTTTTGGTTAACTGTTTTCAATTTGGCAGATTTATCAGTAGGTGGATTTGACAAGCCATAATAACAAGCGCAATGCGTTTCAACGTAAAAATTGAGGCGTGTCACATTATGAAGCAGAATTAAGCTAAATCATGCTAATGGTAATTTACTGTTGTTTATGGTAAGTTACTTATTTTTCACAAAATATTTATATTTAAATTTGTCAATAAAATATTATAACTAAAAAATATCAGAACATTTTATTTGTTTATCATAAAATAATAAAAAATAAAAATTTTTGTAATATTTATAAGTATCCGTAATCTAGAGCAAGGAGACATTAGGCTAGATCATTTACATTCGTTTTTCTAAGGTTCGTTGAGTAAATCAATTTTACGAGTCCTCAACTGAAAAATTTAACCCCCAAAATTAATAAAATAAAGTAAAATAAAATTTTTTTATGACATGTTATAAAAAAATGTTGAGTAGTTTTAATGCTACAAATTGCAATTATTTATAGTTTTTAAATAGCTACATTTTTCTCAATCCACCTAGTATGTTCTTCGTGATGCGTCTTTATTCCAGATATACACTATTAATTTTTTCATTTAAAATGTTTCGAAGTCCAGCTTTGGGTCAATTGTCAATTCCTAGTCCGTACTTAACACGATTGGTTGATTTCAAGGAAATATACCAACTTCATATATTTAAACAAAAATGAAATAAATAAAAAATGACTTATTTTATTTACATAAATAATTTGACACATTGATTTACTCTGAAACACATTAATATAATGTATAAGTACAATGTAAATCATAAAAAATGTATTTAAAAAATTTTTTTAAAAATAACAATGCGTCCATCGACTAGTTATGTATACAGAAACAAAACTTGATTAAAGTAGAATCAGAAAGAACGCATGAACTCTGATTACCGATACGCATTAATTCGACTGACTTCATTTTCAATTTGAAAACTAGTTCCAACTTTGACAGTAGCTTCAAAAACAGCTCCACTAGGTTTCGGTCTCCAACACAATCACATAGTACATCGAAGAAAATAAAAATGCAGTAATAGGCGTTATTTTGCGCACAGATATGATTCTTTTTAAGCCTAAAGCAGCGCAAGATGT